>CABEEJ010002745.1:59595-101605 GCA_901482245.1 Timema douglasi
TCCTCGGCAGTAGTCAAAGCCCTGAATAGGGAAGTATTCAAGAACTTGGGTTTTCCGTGCTCCATTGTGTCAGACAATGGAAGCAAGTTCACCTCTAGTTTATTCAAAGATATGTGCTTTTCCAGGGGTATTAGACACTTCACCACTAGTCCATTTTATACGAATCCGAACCATGTCGAACGTTTTCATAAAAACCTTAAAGCCGCTTTAATAGCCTATCACCATCAATTTTATAGGAAATGGGATACCACGCTACTTTGGCTACAATTGGCGTTCAACTCCGCTGTCCACACCAGTCACAAAGCTACTCCAGCTGAATTGTTATTAGGTTACAAACAGCTACACCTATTAATCTGTGCCGTGAGTTATATCCAGGGTTTTTAGAGGAAGAACCCCCAAAAAGAATGGTGGAAAAATGGGAAATCGCGTTCAGAGAGCTGAAGAAGTCGCATGACTTAGTCACCCGAAGATACGATACTCGAGAGTGCCAGTACCCTATAAAGTAGGTGACAGCTAAGTTAAGCTACAAGTGGTTAGAGCTGATGGTAATTAGTCAATTTTTGACACCAGTGACAGTGCTACTAATTGACCCTCTCAGCAAATTACCCAATCGCAGAACCCACGTCTCACAACTAAAACCCTGTGCGCAGTGAACGGTCCAGAGGAGAAGAAGAGTTTGGTTTCCCTCTTCTCTGTCGTCGCAGGTTTTCTCTTTGCATGGCCCCTCGATCTATTAGATTTGGTGACTACGATGACATGAAAAGGGGGGACGACCCCCTTTTTTCTCTTTTGTTGGTGGGTCTATCTGCTGTAAATGGAGGTTATTCCAATTGCTGAGTACATTTTGTGAGAGCTCCGATTGACCTTGACTGGGCCCTTAAGAAAAGAGTGGGTGGTCCGTTCTAAAGGACACCCGTAGGGAGTACTAAATGGCGCTACTCTAAGGGGTACTTTAAGTACCCCAGGTACGCCAGGTATTTCCCTTATTTGGATAATTTGGAGTTTAAAACTTTTTGTAAATAATGTATAATAAGTCTTAGGTCATCATATTTCGAAAGTATCCTAGGGTAAAAATGTGAATAAGAAAAATAAATAGGGAAAGGAAATAAAAAGAAATAAATATGAATAAAAAAAATACTATATTGAATCTAATAGTTAAAAATTGCAAACATTTTGAAATTATACCTACTCTGGCATGTGTCGTGAATTCACTTTGCTAACATCATTATAAATTATATTTATGAGAGTCTGTCTAAGTTACTGGTTGTTTATTGGTTATTAGTCTATTTATGATTTACGGCCTATTGGTAACCTATCTAGGGCCTAGGTATTATAGAGGTCATTTAGAGACTAGTGTTAAGGTTAAATCCTATGAATGCAATTAATTATCTTGCTGTACTGTACTATCTTTCGTTTTGCTAATGTAGAAAGGCGGGAGTGTGTGACGTGTGCATTGGGCGGCGAACGCAGACAACTGTAGCGCTAGCGTCGGTATTTGGTAAGTGCGAGCTTGTCTGATGTGAACAGAATGAATTAACTTGTAAGACTTAGATGAGTCAAGACCTCCTGGTATGGGTAGTCTAGCGAGAGAGTTGCCGTCCACCGCGCCCGCTCACACGTCACGGGATATCATCTATCTCTAACAATAAACTATATACTTAACTCAGCGACAACACTGTTATTATTGCTCATAAAACACATCCTCGGCATAGGGGGGCCATAGTACACAATTCAGTCCCCTCAGCTGGTGAACCATCTGTTGTCATGTACACTAACTTATGTATCAGAAATTTTGTACCAATAATTAAAACTTTTGAAGCGCCGTAAGTGTCTTGATGTTTTGCATTTTCTTTTAGTGCAATAACTGTTGGCATCATTTCAGGAAAAAACATTCTGCCAAAAATACATAGCTTCACTGAGACAGTAAAATTAGTGATTCATAGAACTGTAGCGATAGAAAAGTACACTTCTGTAGGTCTCCCTGCAACTGGCCATTAAAGTTCTGATTCATGATTTCTGTTCCCATCAGTATTTCGTGACAGAGAAATATCTAAAATGGTAAATTGTTTCTTTGATTTATTTTTAAATCCATATAAAAGTATTTCTCCCGCTTTACAAAAAGCTTCTATGATGAGTTCTCTATATTCAAAATCTTATTTTTTATTTTTTGTGAGAACTTCAGTAATCTTGACTTAGTCAGTCTTTGTAAAAATGATCTGCCAAGTGTGCAACATTGACTTCAATTCAATTACTTTAGTCGGTGACCTGGCGGTCTAGGGGTAAGGTGTCAGACTTCTGTGCTGGGGTCCGGGGTTCAATCCTCGGTCCCAGTAAAGATTTATCTGATTACCAAACCCTTCCTTCACCTCTGACAAGACATCTTGTGAATGTGGGGAATGTCAGGCCTCCACCGTGGTTCGGATTCCGAGGTTAAACTGTAGGTCCTTCATTTCATCTCACAATCACCCTACCATTACACATTAGCGTAAGTGCGTATAACCAGAACGGGTAGTAAGACGCGGTGCTAATAATAATAATAATAATAATGATAATTACTTTAGTCCTTTTAAATTCAATATCCTTAAGAAAATTAGAAGCAAATGTTTTATGAACAGTTTGAAAATGTCTTTCTGTGTTTGATTTCTTGGGCAACGCAACACTGGAATTACAAATAAGGCAAACACACTTATATTTCACAATAAAAAAATAATAACGCTTCTTAACATTCACCGTGACAGTGATAGGTCTTTGCTCGCTGCCTGGTTTACAGATTTTGATTGGAACTTCTAAAGGAGCCACCAACACTGACATTGCATGAGTACTGACCAAATAAGAATGATAATGATGAAGCGTGCATGACACACATTTATTATATCACTGTGAAAATGGAGTCTATACTAGACTCTAATGACATTTCTGGAACATTCGTAAGTGCAAAACAAATGAGTAAGTGCGTCTAGTGGGTTTCTGATCAACTAACTATGATGTTACTACCAGAATTAGATGTTAAAGGTTAGGAGTTGTTAGAAGTAAATTTCCTTTTTCTTTTCCTACTATTTTTCTCTTTTATGAAAAATAGATTGGTTTTAAATTTCATTCATAAAAATATCCGCGCGCTACCATCTTACAAGTTTTAAAGGAGGAAAAGAAGGATCAAGCTAATAAAAAACAAATATATTGTTGAATATCATTTATCATTTACCCAACTATCTGACAAGATACTAATCACATAAAGGAAAGGGAGAGAGAAAAATAAAAACTGGATCTCCCAGAATGCATGTCCTCATGTCAGAGTCTCTTGTGGCTAACCCTAAATCTAGTCTTAATTATACAATGTTTATTATCAAATCATATATATTGTTTTAAATTTTACATTGTGTAGCATGTCAATCAGTTAGATTAGACATCTACAATTAAATGAATTATATAATCCATTAATTAGGCAAGAAATAAACTATATTCGCTTATTTAATTGACTCTACTCTGAAGATACGGTCTAATAAATCTGCGTTTCTCCCTACCTTCAAGCACGTGGTTGGTAAAAAATACTGACTTTTTGTTAATTACGGGAGTAGATATCAAAGAATAAAATTAATATTGACATAGTTATGAATAACATTACTTTAACGCATTGCTTCTATCATTGGATAAAGCCCAAAAAAAAGATTTACTTACGCCGACCATGTGGTCAACATGAAAAAGATAATAAACTACATCTATATCGCCAAATATTATTAAAATAATAATGGATCCTGAATAACATAATTTAAACAGATATATTTCTAAATAATATGCTTTGCTGAGTACTCACATCCTTTGGATATCTGCTGATTCTTTTCTCCCACATATGAAGTTCAATAAAGCTATTTCCATAATGGCCGATCCACGTGGCACGTGTTCTCGTGTCCAGTTCTCTTGGAAGAAAAGAAGTGCTCAGGCTTCGACGCGAAGACCTGCGGCACGCCAACGAACCTGGTGGTAGACCAGGGAAGCTTTCCCGCGTGTGGATTTTTCTTGTTGATTCTCTCTTTATCTCTCCTTCCTTCGTAGTTCCTTATCTATATCCTTATATTTATCGCTTCTCTCTACTTTCTTCCTTACGTATCAGGTTGAGGACTATATAAGGGGTCGCGTCCCAGCACACCATATAGCCATTTACTGTATCTCTGCATTGAAGGAAGGACTCCACGTTCGTCACGACAACGATGAAGATCAAGGCGTTGGGTACACCGCCACCTTAGACGGGATCACCGTTGTTCAGCAACCGCCTACGAATTCAAGGCCGTGGGACTCATCGCAGTCAAGAATGGAACCAAAGACTTCGAGGTTTTATTAAGTATTCTACCGTAAACCACGAGTCCTTATGACTTAGACAATTTTTGTTTTGCACCCCTTTAGTTTTTTGTACTGTCGGAGACGAATTTCCTTTGGATAGTAGGTCTAGCTGACCTTTGTTTATGTTCAAATCTTATTGACGTGTTAACTCAAGTTTCTGTTGATTTGTGTTTTAAAAAATTGTGTCCTTTAGAATGCCGGACGCGTCCTATAGTTCATTTTGGTTTTTTCAAATATGGTAATTACGTACAGAAATCTCTGTCGAGATTTGTTTATGCCTCCGACGCAGATAGTGTAGATAAGTTATTATGTCGTAATAACTAACTTGTAATATTCCACTAGTTCCTTTAATAGCTTGTTAAAACATTTCTCATGACGCCTTGTACGGAGTGAGCATCAGCTCATCAGCTCAGTTGACAAATACCAGTGTTGTAAGTTAGTCTAAGTACCTCTTTTGGTTTGCAGTATTAGCTTCGGTGCGCAACCTAGGGAACTGCACTAGAGTCATAGTGGGGTCCACGCAAATAATACACTTCAACTTATACCTTTCAAGGATTTCTATTTTTTGTGTAGCTCTTAAATCTCATGCCTCTAGAGTATTATGTACTATTGAATGCCCTGGCAGTACCAAAGGGGAATGAGACCAGCCATAGTACCTTTTGATGACACCTGTTTTCTTAGCCATCAACTGCTGTTATTAACAGTGTTTACTGAGTAATATTTAGAAGGCCCCATCAAGCACAGCCTGATTCTAAGTTACATGTATACCTTGTCATAATTTTATCTGTTAATAATAATTGAATTGTTCTACTTTATAGAATTTACTTCTACCTGTGGCCTGCCAACTGCGCAGCCCTGTTAGACCTTGTCGCCTTTCTCATGGCTATCTAATTGGATCAAAGTCCTATCTTGAATTCGACTATATTATTGTAAGCCATTGGTATTTAATTGTTATTTTTTCTATCAATAAAACTTGATGTTGTTCAATCTTTGTTCTTTCAATTTTATCATGTATGTAAATGTAATACCTTACAAACTGCGCCCTTATTCAGCGCAGTTGCCAATTGTTACAATTGGACCTAAGATGTTGAATACCCCCACTCTGTAACAACACCGATAAGGTGAGAAAGGTGGTGTGCGGAACCAAGAGTGTTATTAGTGTGGTAAATCTGACCCTGTTTCAGTCAGAAATATTGTGCTTTGTGTTGTCCTTCTATTGGTAGAGTTAAAACAAATTTCATGAAGGAGACATTTAAAATCTACTATATTTGCAATGAGCAATTCATTCTCATTAATAAAATTAAGCAATAGAACTTCAGCCCCATATATTCATTACTATACCATAACAATAAGAAATGAAATGCATAAAATAGCAAGTTTGACCTCTTATAACCCGTGAACTGGAATGATTTGAAATCAATGAATCATTATTATTATTATTATTATTAGCATCGCGTCTTACTACCCGTTCTGGTTATACGCACTTACGCTAATCTGTAATGGTAGGGTGATTGTGAGATGAAATGGAGGACCTACAGTTTAACGTGGAATCCGAACCACGGTGGAGGCCTGGCATTCCTAACATTCACAAGATGTCTTGTCAGAGGTGAAGGAAGGGTTTGGTAATCAGATAGATCTGTGTCGGGACCGAGGATTGAACCCTGGCCACCAGCACAGAGGTTCGACACCTTACCCCTAGACCGACAGGTCACCATCAATGAATAACTATTAAGCTTATGATTATACACGTGTTAAAAGAGTGCTATAATGTTATTAATGAAATAAGGCTTTAAGTATGAGACATCCAACAGTACAGAGCCTTTCATTTATATATTTTCATTTTTTTTTTTAAATTCAATTGTATTATTGAAGGAAACTTTTTTTGTATTTGTATGTTATGTAATTAATGGAAATAAATAATTTCCAAACAGTGCCTCTAAGAAATGGGAGTTGGATTTTAAAGAACCATGCCAATATTTGAATTGATGGAAAACAAATTATGGCATTACCCTCCAAACACCCTCTTTATAACTCAAGAAGCCAGTAGATGTACCAAAATGTTTATTTTCTGTGCACATTGCTCAAAATAGATGTTAAGTATATCAGTTCCCTAATTCTTTCATCCGCTATTCTTGAATAAAATAATACGTACTTGCATGGAAACATGTAATTACAGTTTTACCAATAGCTTTGCAATAATAATGTATCACAAACAGCTATATGACAACGTTAACCAATTTATTTTGTGCACACAATGTATATACTTGAATCATTCATAGTTACCAGATATATTGAAAGCCTTTCACACCATACCTAAACCTCAATGCCTTACATTAGGTCTAACTTCATGAATGTTTAGAGAGGAGTGTGATAAGAGGAGACATAGGAAGGGCGGCGGCACCAATATTATAAAGTCACCAACTTTCCCTCGTGCTACCGGGAAGCAGCACAAGATCGAGCCCCAATATCTTAAGTTTTATTTTGAATATTATATTATGTGGATTGTGAATGTGTTTTTTATTATTATTGTTGTTCAAAATATATGTATAAATAAGGATTCTAAGCGTGAAATAGCATTTATCAAAATATTTGTTTATATTAATAATGCTTACTTTAAAAGAAGTATTATCTAATAATCTATAGTGAGTTATGAATTAATGGAGAGTATTTATAGCAAATTTTACTTTTAAAACAAAATAAAATAACTAAAAACTACCTTGAATACAGCCATTTGGTCCAAAAAAAAGTTCTGCGTTTTCATGAGAAACCCCATTTCCGTAGAATCCTGAGAAACTCAAGGTAGGCGGGCAACAAACTATAAATGTTATAAAGCCCATGATGAGTCGGGGCCAACCATAGAACATGCCTATCAAGGTAAAACAAAAAAGGAATGTATTAACAAAATTGAAAATTAAAATTCTGACAATGTTTTATGAATAGTCACAACTATGTAGGTAGGTACTTGAAAATAAAATGTGGAATCCAAAGAAAAATTACAAAACTTAATGGTACCTAACAATACTTGTAGAAAAGTAAAACTTGAGTAAATGGGAATTTTTAAATTTTTGGAAAGATATATTTTAAATGATGAGATTTATGTACTGAACCATTAAAAAATAAAAAATAGTAAAAATAAGTATTGGTATTAGTAAGGATTTAAAGAATAAGACTTATCTTTGATCTAAAATAATAATACAAAGTATAGTTTCTAAAGTGACTTAGAAAAAAAAGTCAATAACATCCAAGCCCAACAGGCACTAAAGTTTTAAATTGCTATAATAATTTGTCTCTGTGAAATACTATAAAGTTTGTACTTTTAGGATTAGTAGTAAAGTATGCACAGTAGACGATAATTTTAGTGAGATTTGTAGGGGTGGTCAGGCACTACATAATTTTATTGGTCGAGCTCAGGCGGGCATTACAAAATTACACTCGGACACGAGTAAATTCGGGTGGGCGTTTTATTTTTCAAACAATTTTTCTTATTTTGCAAATAATCATGCTCATTAATGGGATGTTTTTAAGTGCCTATGAAGACTAGTAGTGTTACAATGTAGAGCTGTGATTAAACAACACACTTATTGCAATTAGCACTTATTTTGCTGAAAATTTTCCAAATAGGAGTTTTACTGGAATTTCCTTCCCGATAAACATCACTACGCCTATTTTGTGGATTCACGGTTGTTTATCTATAAATACTGCTACAGCTTTCCTGCAAGTTTAGTTGAGAAATAATCTCATCAACCATTTCTTCAGTGGACACATTAGCTTATTTTTCACTTACATTTATATAAATGTAAAATAACACGATTAATAAAAACTCACAAATAAAATTATTTAACTAAAAGAAAAATATTTAAAGTTTTAAACATGTAGAGCACAAAAGAAATTTAATCAAATCAAAAATAAAGTTATATTAAATGTTATTTAGTATTTACTATTTAATAAATAGTATTTATTTACTTTATAGCAAACTTGATAATTTATTAACTACATATATTCAAATAAATATTTAAAAAATTGAAAGGATACAGATGCACGAAACTTGGAACATACATAAATCGAAAACGTGTTTACTTGAAGCAAAATGGCCATTTCCTATTTAATGTTCATTTGATGCATACTTTTCAATTTATATCCTAACAAATCTGGTTAGTAATAATAAATTAAAGAAATGTAGAAAAAACTAGCTAACTTCACAAGCATTGGGCCTAAAACTCTCAATGTAGAAATGTTGAATTTGTTATGTTGTTGGCATTGACAGAGAAAATTAAATTGTAATCTTGATTTCGTTATGTTGTAGACTTGTAACCTGTGAGAAATGTTATTGTAGTTTTGTTGAAAGCAAACAATAGTTTAGAAATTAATAAAAGGTAATACCTTTGTTTAATATCAGTTAAATTGAAACAATTCAACTATGAATATCAGTTAAACACTTTTTTTTTTTCAAAGTATGAATTAGAAGTTGGTGCTAACATACTTACCAAGTGCTTGAGATGCCCGATTAAGGTACAAGCATAAGAAATACTCGCCCAACATTCCGGGATTTTAGATGCCCGATTTATTGCCCGAAATGTTGGGTACCCGACCACCCCTAGTGATTTGTTTTGTTAATTTAAAGTGAGAATTTTTTTTTGTCCCAATTTTGTGAATTTAGTGTTTGGATGTTATGTTTTTTTATGAATTTAGGGCTAAGAAATATCAGGTTTTTTTAATCTAATTTTAATTGCACATTTCTCCAGAAATTTATGGAGACATATAGAAAACCTTAATTTCAATATTAGTTTTAAGTTTAATATTTAAAAATATTTTTTGGACTTATTGATCATTTAAAAATAACTATTTTATTTTAATACATAATATTTCTCTCATATACCCTTATATCACGATCCAAGACATCAACAGGGGCATTCCACGAGAAAGTGAGCCCCAACACATATTTCTTAAGGTGGAAAAAACAAACTAATTTCAGTATATTTTATAATTTAAAACCCCAAAGTTACCACTGCCTGAAAAAAAAACAAAAAAAAACTGATATTTATTTTTTAATTATGTACTTTACTTTTGTGTTTGCACTTGCTTGCTTGGAACATGGTTTTGTAATCTAGGCTGGCAACACTGCAGAAGCATCTTTGGTTACATTTGGAAGAAGATTGTGTGTTGAGCTGATGCCCTCATATTTGTACTACAAGTTCCTCATATAATTATTTTGATTAGGTAAGTATTTTGATCATTATCTAAAAATGAGAAAAGAGTGATTGAGATGTCCCACCCGTGACAAAAAAACATATAAAAGTTAGTCTATAGTGAAATTAGTTTGGAGGTTAGGTTTGTAACTTTGTAAAAGTGAACAATTTCTTATGTTAAACACATTTCTCAAATATTTTTCTTATAAAACTGACGAATCACAAGATTTCAAACATTTTAGTTTGTCCCACCCGTGACAGTGGATGTCACGGGTGGGACAAACGTTATGTTTGGCCACAATTTCATGTTAATTTGCTGGTTATAGCCATGTAACTGCACAATGGGATAAACTTTCTTTATGATATTTTTTTTTCTTTAAATTAACCAATGGAATTAAATGTCTTGAACCGTTTTTAAAGTAAACTTAGGCCTATATTTGAGCCATAGGCATAGATAGGCTTAATTAAACTGATATTTTTGCATACAGCAAAATGGACTAAATGCCTTACTAAACTAACCTGTGTTGTTGCAAGGTACTGGAAAAGTATTTTATATGCAGAAATTTCCTTTATGGTTTTTTTTTAGGAAAATGGGAAAAACTACTTCAGCTGAGCGTATGCGGAAACTTAGGAAGAAGCTGAAAGAAGCCAAGCCTAATGAGTATAAAAGCCATCTAGAAAAAGAACGCCAGAGGGATAGGAAGAGACGGGAAAACATGAAAAGAAAAGAAACTACATCAACTAGGCTCATAGCTGCAAGAAAATTGAAAGAAACAGAACGAAAAAGAAAGTACAGACAGAAAAAGAAAGAAAATTCAAAAACTGCATATGCTGATGCCATGGAATTAGGAACACTCCTAGGGTCCTATTCTTGTGTGCAGTCCCTAGGGAAAGCAGTAGGTCGAGTTAAAAAAATGCTTCCCTGCAGCCCCAGAAAAAAGAGTGCTGTCATTAAAAAACTAGTGTATGAGAATTTTAACAAATTCCATGCTAAAACTATTCTTCCCAGAGATATGGAGAAAAAAGAAGTTAAGCATGCATTATCTAAAGAAACAATAGAAACGGTGGAGACTTTTTATCAACGTGATGATATTAGTCGCCAGTCTCCAGGTATAAAAGATATCAAAACTATCAAAAACCCCAAAACAGGAGGGAGGGTATTGTATCAGAAGCGCTACGTGAACATGACTGTTAAGGAGGCCTATTCCTTATTTGTGTCAGAAAACCCTGATATTAAAGTGAAAATAGCCAAGTTTTATGACCTTCGCCCCACTTATGTTCTCTTGACTAGTAAGATGCCACACAATGTGTGTGTTTGCAAATATCACAGCAATTTTAACTACATTGTTGAAGCCCTGAACAAGAAAGTTAACTACTTTCCAAATTCTGGTGCTAAACTACTTGAAATGATTTGTTGTGACATAAAAAATGAAAAATGCATGCTCGGAAGTGTAGTGGATGTACCACTGACCTCCTCACTCTAATTGATGAAGATGTCTCCTGCAATCTTACTTGGAGTAAATGGACTGAGATTGAAGGACACTTTAAAATAGTTGCAACTGATGGAACACTTGAGGAAGCTGTTCATGAGCTTAACTCCCAGTTGCTTCATTTCAAGACACATGTATATGTTAAGAGAATACAATCTCAAACATTCATTGAGGTAAAACAGACCTTGCAGGCAGGTGAGGTTGTGTTGCAAATTGACTTTGCAGAAAACTATTCAGCCGTCACACAGGATGAAATTCAGTCAGCACACTGGAGTCATAAGCAGATCACAGTCTTTACTGTTTGCGCCTGGCTCCCTGGCAGTGAAATTCGTTCTTTTGCAATTGTAACCGATGTGTTGAGCCATGATAAGTATACTGTTTTTGCCTGTCTTAAGAGAATCATCAGCGAGTTGAAGCAGGAATTAAATGATCTAAGGGAAATAAAGATATTCTCCGATGGAGCAGCATCCCAATTTAAAAATCGGTTCACACTAACAAACCTTTGTTTTATGCCAGATGACTACAATGTAGAGGGAGAATGGTACTTTTTTGCCACCTCTCACGGTAAGGGAGCTGTTGATGGAATTGGTGCAGTTGTGAAAAGGGCTGTGTGGAGCAGAGAAACAACGCAAGGCTCAAATTGATAATGCTAAAGATTTTTTAGAAGCGGCTTGCTCTTCAGTAGAAAATGTCAAAATAATACACCTTTTACCGGAAGAAGTCGAAATAAATAAAAAGATGCTGGATGAAAGATGGAGGTTTGTAAATGGCATTGACAAGCTACAGTCACTACACTTTTTTAAGGGCTACGATAAGGAAAGTTTGATTGTAGGGCGCACTTTCCGGTCAGAGCTTTCCAAGTTCAAAGTTTTCAAGCTTGACTTCTCAGATGTCTGCCCGGAGAGTGATTCTGGCAATGCAGCTCGTGAAACTTCTCCATTGGATGCATCCAACAGCATGGTTCCAACAATGGCTCCTAAAGTTGCAGACATAATGGCAGGTTCTTTTTTGCTAGTCGAATTCACAACCTCCCAAAGCAAGAAGACTGGCATTTCAACTAAGTACAGATATGCTGGTATTGCTCAGACCTCTCTAGATGATGATGGGGAGGTAAAAGTAATGTTTTTGAGGAATGTTGGGGACAGTGGCAACCAATTTAAAACTAATGAAAAGGACATTTCGTTTGTGACTTTTGACCAGATTATTGGCATATTACCAACACCAGAGATAAAGAATGTCAGAAACAGTGTTTTCTATAAATTCCCTAGTGAAGTAGATGTGTATGAACAGTGAAATCTAATTCATTTACTTTTAAGTGTGTTTAATATGAATCAGGGATAAAATAATTTGGAAAAAACTTTTGAACTGGATCAAGATTATTAATCATATCTATAAGTTGGATAATATGTTTCAGAAAGTTTTTAATATGTGTTTGTAATGCTGTTTTTTTAAATACATTAGAAAGGTGTCCCACCCGTGACACACCCTTGTCCCACCCGTGACACAATAAATATTAATATATACAAAGTTATTGTCATTTTTTTACTTAGTTTTTAATTGCAATGTGTGGGTCAAACATTAATCATTTCAGAATTAATGACATTATATATTTTTTGCTCATTAATTCACAGAGTTTTCTTAAAACCATCTGCTGCGTTAAAAGGCATGTCTTTTTATCGTCCCACCCGTGACAATAGTTTAAGGCTCATTAATTTCACATCTAATCTGTGAAATATATTTTTATCATAGCCAGGTGGTGCAGCTATGAGTAAACTATTGCTATCATACCATATTGACAAACTATAATTTATATTATATGAGATATTTACTCTCAAAATAAGAAAAGCGTAGTGCTAGTGTCCCACCCGTGACGATGGAATGCCCCAACATTGATTTCATCCAAGTGGCTGAGCTCTTCATCACTTTCTTACAAAATTTTTAATTATCTAAAATACGTATTAAAAATCAGTAAAACATTACAAGAAACAAATGCAAAGTTAAAGACTTGTCAGTTATAAGCATTAAGCATTATAGAAATCTGTTAATAGAGTTCGGTGTAAACAAAAACTATCTTATTGATGTTTAGCAATATTTTGATATATTTTTGTAAGTGAAATATATTAGGAAAATATATTTTTAACCGTGTAAGATTCATAATGTCCGTAGTAACTTGGGCAAATGTGTTTATACACAAAGAGGCTGCCCTTAATAACTCGGGCAAATAATTTCCTACACAAACAATCTGCCCATAATAATATAGGCCAATCACAGAAGCGGTTAGTACATTTTTTAATGTAAGCTCCATTTATCCTGAAACCTTAACGAGCTACCTACGCTATAGTGCAGCCTACAAGATAGGGCCATACTATTATTGTTCCAGCTAGGACTGCACTACCCTTCAGGTTAAACAACGTTTATACAAAGGCTTTTTAAAAACATATTAAAAGAGATAAATAGTAGGGTATCTTAAGAGTAAATGCAACTGAATATACAAGGAGACTAGGAAAAATAGAATTAAAATCACATGAGGAAAATGCTCTTGAGCAAATCTGGCAAGTTTCAAGCAAGCTCCTGCTCAGTAGCAACTAGAAGCAGTCTTAATTTAATCACTTAAACCAGGGGTCGGCAGACAGTTGATATCGCTGCAATTTTCAGTTGATTGTTCAAGAAAACTACATTACCATTAAAAGTCAGTCTTTGAGTCTTCTACATTCGCTAATTTATCAGGAACTTTCAAATAATCGTATGGGCGTAACCAAAATAACCTTGATTGTCCATAATCGGTAGTGTCATAATAAAATGAAATAGTTTAGTATGAAAATATATATTTTAGTTATCCTAAAATATATTTTACTCTAGAAAGGTGGGGACACAAATATTTAACCCTCCAGTACACGCGTAACAGAGCACGAGTCCACAAAATCGTAGTTTTGTTGCCATCCACTAGTAAAACCGATTTGAGAGCTGTGTTGCCTGGTAGCTTGCCCTACTGTCTTTCTGCAGGTCATGGTGGGATCTAAAATTGCCCCGTGCTAGTCTGCTGTTGGCAGTGATACTTTGTTTTGTATTGTGGAGTGTTACTCTGCGCATGTGCATTTGACATTTCAATGTGAATCCGTATGTGTGAATATACACTTCAGGTAGGTTTTATTTTTTATTGCATTATTTATTATTTTTGACACTAAATTTTATGAGTAACATACTTTCTCAGTTCTTTAAACATTTTAACTCAATTTTCACTTCATTATTGGCAGTTTTTGAAAATATACTGAGTTGAATTGTAAAAGCTTTGCATAAGGTCCATAAATTTACTATGAATGGGTTTTGCGTGCAGTGTATGTGTTTGCACATGCGCGCACGCACGCACACACACACACACACACGCACGCACACATATCTGTCGGTGAGTGAGCGTGCATATTTTTTTGCGAGAGTGTTTGGTTTTGTAAGTGCTTTCCTTTTTTTACACTTTGAGTTACAGCAATCTGTCTGGACCAAATGACAAAGATAAACTACACTGACTATTAGACAAATTCAGTGCTTCCAATGATAGTGAGCAAGATTAGATTGAAGATCTATAGGATTTTGAGGTTAATAAATCCAAAATTATTAAGTTTTATAATGAAATGAAATTGGATGTTGATAAGGTGGACAAAATTAAGTGTACTTATTCTGTGGCCAGAATAACCTGAAGATGAACTTTGGCAGTATTCTTAGTATTTATGAATATTGCAAGTATAATACTACATCCAACTTGACAAGGAAGGACTTTTTGAAAATACTTGCTAAGGCTCTTCTAAATGATTATTTGCGTTTGAGAACCCAGCAGCAGAAAGTTCAGCCATAAGTAAGACTAGTTGAAGAGGGAGCCCAAGAAAGGTATTATTTTTGAGACAAAAAAAAGGCCAACTTGATTCAAGTGCAAGTGCAATGGTTGCGATAAGTGTGTATGTTTGGGACACATAGTTTTTTTATGTGTACTCTGGGTGTGACAACTAAATGAAAATTATTGACCTAAATGAAAATAATTTTGACAGTAATTAGGTAATTTAAAGCAAAGAATCAAACTAGTTTGTTTACATTTGCAATTTTAATTTTAGATTAATTACAACCCTTTTTTTATTGATTTTGTGTATGAAAATATTTTGTAATCTCAAGTTAATTCGTAAGTAAAGTTATAAGTTAGTTAATTGTAAAAATTTCATTATGATTATAAGTTACTGAAAACCACGAATTAAAGAAAAAATGCAAGAAAATTAAGAGATTTTTTAAATATGTATAGTCATTTTAAATTAAAATATAGTTTCTAAAATGGTTTAAAAGTATCAATAACTGTGTGAAATCCAACCAAAAACTGCACTGAGATGGTAGTGGATTCGAAGAGTTTGCACACGTGTGTATAAGTGTCCCTGCGAGCACTGGAGGGTTAAGGAAGTTTTTAACCCTTTGGGTGACAAGAGAAATTACAAAAAAATGTGCTGAAAGAGTCAAGCTATTTTGCTGAAAAATACAGGATTTTGTTTAAATTTGAATAACTCATTAGTCTTTGAACTTCATGCACCAAAATTTTTCCATAAGCTAGCTAGCATGCTTGCCAATCTGATGATATAGGTATACATATACTTTATTTTATAAATATAGTAAAAAAATCACTAGCCAAGAAACTAAAAAAAACAAAATTACTGTTTTTTTAACATTAATTTTTAAGATTTGAAAATTTAATAGCTTGAGATAAAATAAATCACTGAAAAGAACATAAAAAACTGAGTGAATAACAAAGTTTACAAAAAGAACTTCCTTTAGATTTTACACTAAAATTGGGTTATGCATAGCAGTTGTTTCAGTGACCATCAACTTTAGCAGGGTTATAGTATAATAAAGTCTAAAATAAATAATTGGCTTGGAATCAGAAGGGGGGAGGGGACTTCAAACCTGGTACTTTTGCATAAATACAAAGAGGTTGGGGTGGATTATCCTGTTCTTCAAGATTTATTTCATCCCTATAGGAATAACTTGTATTCACACTCGTGTTATCAATGTCAGCGGCCACTTCTACTTCTGATCTTTCACCTTCACTAGAATATAATTCCTGTTCACTTTCATTATTTACAAAGTCAGAATCACTAACAAATTGATAACTCTCGCTTGAGCTATCAATAAATATTGCAAGTATTTCTGTGTCTTGAATCACAGCTTTCCACTTAGTAGCCATGTTTACAAACAAGGCCAAAGATAAAACTCATAAAGTTAGAAAATAATGTTCATGTTCGATATATCGAAACTTTTAAGTGCAAAGACAAATAAAAGTAAATTGAACATACGAGAATGTAGTGGAAATAAAATCTACTCCATCTGTTGACTTAATACTGAACTAAGAGCTCAAAAACATGGGATCGCTGTGAGCGACACTGGTAATTTTAGCAAATATTTCACGCATCGCTCTGAGCGACGTTGGCCCTCAGAGGGTTAAGGGAGATTAAAATCAATTCTTAAGTCTATTAAAGCCCGAAAAGGTTGCTGACTCCTGGCTTAGACTACTCAGTAACAACAGCAGAAATGTGTTATTTAACCATGGATATTATTTGTATAGGGTGAGAGGAAAATAGTAGTTTAATTAAATGTTTGTAAGCAGGTTGTATAGTGTAGTGTTGGGGTGTGTGGTGTATGGTGTTGGGGTGAGTACCATGAGTGTATTGGGGTATGCATCCTGTGTGTGTGTGTGTGTGGGTGTGTGTGTGTGTGTGGGTGTGTGTGTGTGTGGGTGTGTGTGGGTGTGGGTGTGTGTGTGCGCGTGTGGGATGTGGCAGGTCCAATCTTAAGTGTGTCAAATGGATTATGTTTGCAATTAACTCCCAATCTATCTGTGGCAGTCACTAAACAGAAGGCCTCTAACTTGAAAGTTGAGTGATTAATTGAGGATGCAAAGTTCTACTCACATAAGTGATTGGTTTAGGAGACCGATGACTCTAATGGCAAAGAACTGCCCAGATAATTGCTGAACAAGCACTCATTAGAATCATCAACCTGTTTTGAGAAATCCACCAATCTCAACAATGGCAAAGTGCATTTTAACACCTCGAAAGAGTTAAGTCATTTAGGGTACCATATAAAAGAAAGCCCTGGTAACGCTAGCTAGGTGGAAGATGAGCCTTCAAATAAACTTAACATTCCCTAAAAATCTTGCCAATCTTTTCTGGTTGGTAAGTATACAATTTTCCTTTATGGGACTCATATGCTATATAAGAGTTCTAATTTACTCTGATTAAACGCCAAATTTGCCAAACAAAGACTTTCTAAAACATGCTTAACATGAACAGCATAAAAGGATTTGAACTCTGGGTGATATGCCAAAGGGGAGATGAATTAATTCTTAAAGATTTTAAATATCACAATGTGTTATGAAAATGATAAGGATTAAATTTTCCAGACAAGTGAAATTAGTAATATGGTTTATTCAGATCAATTATCATTTAGAGCTGAGCCAGATCCAGATCAAGATAGTGAAAGGCTTTGACCCTCATACTAGGCTTACAACCAGGCCTGTTTTTTAAATATTGTCTTGTTCAAAAATTCATCAATATGAACATTAAAACTGACTAATTTTGGTAGAGCACAAAAATATAAGGTTTCAACCTGACAGGTCATCGAAAAGCTTTATTGTGTGTGAAGACAATGTGCGTGAGTAGATCATTTATCACATCAAAGAACTTGGCTAGGATTCATTCAAGTTCTTTTATATCAGTGTGTCTACTGGGCTAGAGCTTTGAAATTCCAGTATATTTCCAATATTTTCTGGGGATTTTTTTTAAATCCAGTATATACATGAAAGAATCTCGTAACCTTTTTTTATTTAATTTATTTGAGGTATTTAACGTGCAATTTCTGAACCAACTGATTATATTAGTACACGACTTATAAACTAACTTAAATCTATAACAGGCGCAACATGCAGTACCTGTAGTCTATTTCACAATTATATTGGACTAATAAATATTAGTAATATCTTAATATTTTTCTCTAATATTTTATTTTGTTTCACAATTATATTAGTTAAATAGTGAATTAGCTAGTATTTTTAGTGGCTTTAACAAATTTATTATCTCTCAGTTTCAATGACATAGACTAAAAAAAGTTTCTAGTAGTATTAGTTATCTCTTCTCTGAAGATGGAGAAATACCTCACCTACAAAAAAGGAAACTATTCTGTGAAAGGAAAAGTTGGTCAGTTAAAAATGAGTTTTAAAACAAATGCCTTGAATAACCCACGATTATAATCTTAAGAATAAGGCACTCTCTTCAGATAATTGATATGACCGATGAAACATTAATCAAGACTGATTCCCTAAAAGAGCAGAAAGCAGCATTCGATGACAAACATGGAATTCATTCCCTAAAATGTATAGTGATGTGTGGACCAGATAAGCAATTTTACTATGTGATAATGCACAATGCTAGAGTTATTAAAAATAACCTTTTTTTCATCGAATTAAATTGGCTGGTATCTCCAGCTCACTTGAACCTGGGAACGAGCTGTCACATGATTTAACAAAGCTTAAAAATGTACAAGAAGATTTAATTGAAAATTTTATAGGAATTCTAAAAGAGAAATTTTTAGTTTTGAGCTACCTACTTGAGCATAAAACATTTTTAAAGCATGCACAACTTTTTGTAAAATTACGAGAGAACAAAAGGAATGAGATTCATCCAAATGGTGCTCAACCAAATAACCAAGAAAACATAATTAAAGTTCGAGATAAATCCTCCAAGGTCTACAACATTTAGCACAGTTGATTACAACTTTTGCTTGAACAACCTAAGTTTTTATTTAGGCTATTTGAACAAAGTAAAAATATTTTTTACTATTTATTTTTATTAACCCTTATTATCTTAACTAAATATTACATTGGACCTGTGTGAATAGTGGGTTAGAGAATTATGGTATACTTGCGACATTGTAATAAGAAAATCCTGTGATATGTTTAAATGTTAATAATTACAAAACGAAGCAAAGGCACTTTTGTCAATTTCATTATTAATCTTAATTTAAAATGTGTATTTTGTCTTATTTGCTCAACATTTTTAACACAGAAAATGTACAATTATATACACATTAAACAAGCTAAACATTCAAATAACATAACTATAAAGGAAAACAGATGACCAATAACCAATATTTTTAGACTAATAAATATTGGTAAAATTTAAATAAAGATTATATAATCATTGTAGAACACAATTTATTAGACACTAATAATTAAGAAAGATATGGCAATAAATATTAGTTCTAATACAATTGTAAACTAAGCTACTGGTCATAAATTCATCACTGTGAAAGGGAAAACCCACATTTCACCAATGATGCATTTTTCGATCATGCCAGGAATCAAATCTGGGACACTTAGCTTAACCCTCAAATGCCCAGTGCGCTGATCCAAGTAATGGTTAAAACACTCTTGTGGCCGATCCATCTGCACCAGCTAAATCTTGTCTGTTGGTATAATAAATGTTACTACAGTAGCCCCATGACTTCTTTGGTGCTGACTGACACCTAGAAGCTGACTTCTGACAGTCAACATTTAGGTATATACCTAAATTTTGAATGTCAGAAGTGACAGCTGCTAATCACATATGTTTTCAGATCATATGGTTCGGCATAGGAATATATAATTCGGTCTGGTAACTTTTCAAAGCTTTCAGTCAGCACCAAAGAAGCCATGGGGCTACTGTAGATGACACCATAAGCCTTTATCCTAAATATTAAGCTTTAGTTCATATTTTCCTCAACAGAAAGCACTGTAATATCAACCAAAAGTTTTTTTTTGTTGCAAAAATGAATTATGTTATTTCCAGTTGTTTACTCCATTGCGTGAATATATATTATAAGTTATATAGGCCTAGGTGTTAGTACAATATTTTTTTATATAACTAGGCAATGGCGGGTCTAAGATCTAGGTTAGATGACTGTCATTTTAGATTATTTAGATAATTACTATAGATAATGATAGTGAATTTACGCATAAAAGTGACTGATTTATTTATTATTTAAAGGCCTATTTATTGCTTATTTATTTGCTGCATGGAATGGTTTTTTTCTAAAACACAGGTGCTGACTCCAAAAGTATTTCAGCCTGTACACAATTTTACTAAAATTGATGTAGTTTAGAAACTAATAATACTACAGACACCAAACTTAAATCAGATTTTACAGAAATAAATTATCTTTTTTTCAGGAGAATTGATAAAGACAAAAGGAAAAAATTCAATTGATTTTTCTACCTCTGAATTTTAAATTTTAATTAAAATTTACAAATTTTCCAAATTTCAATATTTTTTACAATTCACCTATTGTATAATGATAGATGACCTATTTTTTTTCTAATTCTAACATGTTTAGAGCAAAAGTGTGGATTTTTCTTGTATATATGTTGAATAGTTTTTTTATGGTAGAAATTCAAAAATATACACGTAAATATTTAAGAATCGGCCCAAGTGTCTTACACCAGAACCGTGTAAAAATGCTGAGCGCAAAAGGTTTAGCAGGTAGACACACTACCGACTGAGCTAAGGTGGCAGAGCTCTCTCAGAACCAGACCATCCCTATTTCAAAAGCATAAAATGATAGAAAGTTACGGTTGGTTATGTCTGTCAAAGTTAAAATTTTTACTTCAAGAATATTCAACCACTATGACGCAGAAAAATATCCTTGAAATGAAAGTATATAGTTCACAAAGATTCTGATTTAGTGTAAAGTTCATGTCTAAAAATGAATCTATATATATATATATTTATACACACACACATCCTTAGGATGGCACTGTCAAATCCTTAAGGCCATTCGACAATCAATTTTCTCAGAGAAGACCTCATGAGGTTATAAAGTTTTGTTAGTTATTTTAACATAGCTTGTCGGAAGGGAGACCAAGAAGGGTGAATGGCTTTGGATAGTCAACAGAGACTGGGCTAGAGCTCATCTCATCTTGTTTGCAAACACCTTCAGTAGCTGCTGCTTTTCATCTACCAATAATATTACAATTTTATATTTTTAATATCCCTATGTCAGTTTTGCACCTGCGTATCGACCTGACTCTGTCCCAGAGAATAGTTTTAATTTTGGCAGAGTTCACTTGCAGTTATTTTCCCAAGATTTTTTTTTAATACTTCCTAAGCTAGGGATTCTCAACTGGTATGCCGCAAGACTATAAGGGCAACAAATATAAATAAGATAAATAAAAAAAGAAAACAATGTGTAAGGAAAAAATATTAGCACAACATAATGAAAATAAAGAAATGGAATTAAGTTTTATCTTTAGTGTTTATCTGCCAGGTACCAGCTATCTTTTTTATTTTTCTATTTAAAATTAGTTAGGACTGATCATTCTTTTGTCATTGTGCTGTTTAATTGTTGTATCTCATGATTACTATGGATAAGTTTATTGTGGAGAAACGTAAGCTTCATAACAAGGAAGATGAACTGTCGTCCAATGTTTGTTTTAATTTAAATGTTAAAGTTTATCCCAGTTTATCAAGTTTAAAAGATAACAAAGGAAACCACCAGGTTTAAACATATGTATACAGTTATTAATTGTATGAATTTTCGTGGAACAATTACGAGGATAACCCTTGCTCTGTGTGTATAGTTTGTGGGGAAACACTCAGCAATCAGGCCATGGTACCAAGCAAGCCGAAGCGACCTCTTACTACCAAGCACCTTGGTGAGTCCGAGAAAGGTTTGTGGTATTTTTTGCACCTATTAAAGGGGAAGAAGAAATCAGCTTGTCCAATGGTTAAAAGAGTTACCATAGCTGACACTGCTCTTGAGGCTTATTTTAAAATTGCAGAGCTGATAGCCAAAAAAATGAAACCTCATACCAATGGAGAGGAAATAATTGGCCCTTCATTTAAATTGAAACAATACTTGGCCAACTATGAACTAATCGGATGATCGGCTTGGATTCAGGGGGAGACCACCTGTGACCCCCCTGTGAAAGATATAAAATTAATACAAAAAACAAAGTGAGAGTTGAAATTTTAGAAATAAAATACAACAGATAAATTATACAATTTTTTATCTTTTTGCGCACAGGCACCTCTAAAGTTGGGTCCACACAAGCGTTATTCATCCATATTTATTCAATGCCCGATATGACTCATGCAAGTGTGGAAAAAAACGTTCGTTTTCATGTATGTACTCGTGAAAACCAATAGGTCAGCTTTTCAGTGAGAGAGATTCAAATACAATAATTTTTTCGTGCTGATGGCTAAGTGAAGGCACTAGACCAGTGGTTTATAGAATGGGAGTTGCGACCCCATTCGGGGTCATGGCATATGTCTGGTAGGGTTGCATTGCTGGTTGAGGTTATAGTGTTATGATTATTTTTTAAATTTATTATTACTATAGGAAGGCGCAAAATTAAAATGTAAGCGATTAAAATGACAAAAACTGTTTGGTTACTAATTAGGTTCCTTTTTGTTAACTAACTCAGACAGTTGCTTGTTGACTTAAGTTTGCTGTAAGAGTCTTGTGTCTAGGTGAGTAGTGTTGCTATCATAACTCTCTGAATACCCACTGGGCTCGTTGATTCTCTTTTGAGCCATCTTAGTCCCATTCATATATCTTTCTTTTATACATAATTTGATAAGCTCGTTTCCGGTAAAAGAAATGACGATGAAATGACTTAACAAATTTTGACCAACAACCACTCATTTTAACGGTTAGGAATTCAGAATATCGGGAAAAATAGTAGTTTTCCACGAAAATCCGATTTTAGGAGGGAATTTTCAGTTTTTTATTCTTTGTTTAATCACCATGGAAGCCGTTATTTGCTGCATGGCTGTATATCTCTACAAATAAAATATATCTCTTTGGCTAAAGAATAATAATTCAATCTTTATTTGTTGGTCTGAACATATCACAAATTAATTTCTGGATGAATATTTATCTTTTGTTGTTGGTTATAACACATATAAATTGATATGCCTAAACTGGGGAAACATTTATTTTTTATTGGAATGTTTTTATCATTAATTCGCATTTAAATCAATAATATTGAGCAAAATTTGAAAATTAAAGGGTTAAGTTGTTAAGTTTGTGAAAATATTGTCTGTTTTGTTTCGCAGCTGATAAAATGACATTTAATATGTTTTTGTATGTATTATAAGCTCAAAAATGATAGAATGATCATGAATAATGTAAAAAAAAACATTTCAAATAATGGGTTTTGATGTTCATTTTAGGAAATAGTAACACAATACAAATACATAAGTTAAGGTACTACCCGAATGGGTAGTAAGATGCTGTGATAAAATTAACATAGGTTAAGCTATGTTTTCATTTTAACACTTAATTTTAAGGTTAGGATATTTAAAAGTAATGTTTTGTGTATTTTCACATTCTTACAAACACAGCAAGTTCAGTTATGTTTCCATGTTGATAATTTTGAATATTTCAAAGTAGCGTAATATTTGAGTAACACATTTATAGTTTCACATTCTTTCTCTCAATCAGACTCTCTCACACACACATACACACTCTCTATAAAACACTCTTTATAATATAAACTTTTCTCATTCTCTCCTTCACACACTTTTTTCTCTCTCTCACACACTCACTACCCTCACATACATGATTTATCACTCAATTTTTCTCACATTATCTTTATTATACTCTCACCTCACACTCCCCCTCACACTTACACATCCACACACTCAAACACTTACACTCATTTTCACTATCATATTTTATCACTCTCTCTATCATATATCTTAAATATAATTTGATAAGCCTATTTACAGTAATAGAAATGACGAGGAAATGACTGAACAGACTTTGACAAACGAACATTCATTTTAAAGATTATGGAATCAGGATTCTGGTAAAGATAGTGGCCTAAAACTCAATTTTCGTAGCAAATTTTCCCTTTTTCTTCTTCTGTGTGGGCAGTGGTTCAACTGTACAAACATTCTTTGTTTACATCACCATGGAAATCATAATTTGTATATTGGTAAATAAAATATTTGTCTTTGTTTAAAAATAATATCAGCTCAATTGTTACTTGAGTGGTTTGGTGCAACCAATAGATCTGGGAGATGAGTCATTTTAAAGTGATCATCGGGGCGTGAAGGGGAAAAATATACGTTTGAATTCAAATTACACACCGAAAACTATATATCTAATAAAAATTGATGGTCTTTGACAAGTAAACTTTTAACTAATAAGTGAGTGAGGGCTTATATAAATCCTTTCCCAATAATCAGTTTAAAATATATTTTAGTGCAATAACCTGTAGCCATCGCTGCAACAACCCACTAGTAATATATATTAGTTTATAAGAATGAAATAAAACATGTGGACTTGTCACGATCGTTTGGTTTAACTGATGAGGTCAGGATTCAGATTCTGGTCGGGGGTTCTGGCAATTTCTGCAGTAAAAATGGTACTATGGGCACTTTCTGGGACCTGTCCTGTTTTATTTGAACTGAAATAAAAAGAGTTATTAAATATCAAACAGATGAATAAACATTTGGTAAATATTATCAGAGAGTTAATGTTTCTGGCATTTACCTAGGGACTCCAGAACAAAGTGGTTGGGGAGGGGCCCTCAATCAGCCCTGTTTATATTTGGGGGGAGGGGGGGGCTTGGACTATATTAAGCCTTTCCAATATTTGTCAATTATATTCAAAACGCATGTGTGGAATCATTTTAAAATATTTTTTTACTAACAAACTTAGATCATATCATGCCCATTGTGAGAAATTATGTAAAGTAGTTAAATACAACAAAAATAAAAATACTTACCGGTATCATAGAATCTGTCACTACCAGCGTGGTAATTTTAAGTAATGCTTAAATATTTATAAATCATGTTATAAAATTATAAATTGAAAAGGGTCTTCCCGTTACAATCTCCAAGAGTTTATTTTGAAATACTTTATAAAGCTTTACACTTAATCTGCAGACCAGATAGGTGAACTATAGTCTACTTCTCTTACATTGAGAAGAACACGCTGAGACAATCTTTAAGCTCTAAGGGTATGCAGGCTCATGTTACTGGATAAGCATTGTCACTATTGTGTGCATGGGTGTTATCACGTTAATAACTTCAATAAAATGTCACAAAAAATAGCAACAATGAATGGTAGAATTTGCCAGAGTTGATATGACATTCTATTTCCTCTTCAATAATTTTAAATGAAGAATGGATGTGAGGTTGATTATCATGTATGTCCTTAAATATATCAATAATACCGATTTGTTTTACTTCTTATTCAAAAGTGTTTTAGAACATTATAATATATTTGCATTGTCCATTTTCATTATGCATAAATACAATATTGTTAACAAACTATTTCAAAACTATAAAAAGGTGTGCGGATTACAGAATATTACCATTTCCCAATCGCTTTATTTTGACCAAAATCCATTAAGTGGTCAAGTAATTGTCGATCAATTCAAAATGTGATAACAAGAAATCTTGGAAGAGGTTGCTTTGGCAACCACTGATAATTTGGATTTTAACACCAAAGGTGGAAATTAGTATAATTTCCTTAAATCTGTCAAACAAACTTTCTTACTTAGTTTTATAGATTTTTCTTCAAATAAATAGTTATATCAACATGTCTTCCTATCAAGTGTTTGACAATATCCACTTACAGTGTCCTTAAAATTGTGTAAATCGCCATTAGCCTGGATCTGTGGCACACTTCATGTACGAATTATTTGGATGTGTGTGGAAGAAGATCAAACTCAACATTAATTATGATTAAAAACAAACTCCAGATATCTGAAAATAACTTCAAATATCTGAGCCATTAAATTAATAGCTAAATTTTCCTTCCAGAGACCCACTCTAAATAGCTTTTAGAGAATTTTAATTTAAAAAATCGAAGCGAGGACGACTCTAGATAGTTTTTAAGGTAGTCAAATTTTCAAAAATATGCCCGTAGAAGCATCTAATTTTCAAATTGCATGTAGGAGCTCACACCAAATAACTTCAGGTGAATTTAATTTTCAAAAATAAATTTGGCCAATAATATTATACAATTAGGGTGTAGACTCTAGAGGAATCCAATTTTCAAACATTTCCAGGTGAGAACCAGGTTAGTGATATTTCTGGGAAAGTGCATCTGAACTTTTTTTATTTTCAAACTGACTTCTTCCCCCCCGCCCCCCCTTCCCCTTTTATACAATACAAATAAGGTTCTACGAACACTGGAGAATATCTTTAGCAATAAAATAAAACTAAAGTATAGCTTTTAATGATTGTTAAGAGTGAAAAAAATTGTATTTTATAATCCATCCTCTTTATCGTGTTCTTACTATACATTACAAGAAAAGTATAAAAAAAGTACTACCCATGAAAAATTAAATCCCTTTCAAATAGCTTAAATAGTTAGCCAGGGTTTAAAATGTTACCATGGAAGGACCCTCAGGTCAACCTATTAGTTGAGCCCCCTCTTCCACTTCCAAAAATCTCCCGGAGCCCTATTTTATTACAGTTTAAAAAATACTGGATTTACTTTCTTGTATTTATATACAAAGTAGGATTTTTGTTACTAGGCGTGGTGATTAAAACATTGTTTAATTCATTATTAAAATATTGTTAAATAGGCTTATTGTTTTCTGAATAGAAAAAATGATTGATCAACATGTATTTAGACTTAAAAATATTCTTGTGAGGCCAACTAGTATAACGATTGGTAGGTTAACCTAAAACTTTGGGTACTTTTGGCATACAACATTTAGTTTGTGTCCAATGTATACATCAGTAGCGTAATAAGTATTTAAAATTTGAGACGGCTTGACTAACTAATGAAAGCACTCTAAAGCATTGACACGAAATAGTGAAGTGTGAATTAGGGGAAATGGAGATCCTGTAAGATATCTTCACATTCTAATCTCCGCGCTTGTTACTAAATTATATTTGATTTAAAATATCCCATGTTGCCCTTCCTACCATGCTCTTATAGTACTGTACATTATGGCCAAGAAAACCATTGATAAAAAATACCTGCTTATATTCTGAACAGGTAGTAAGACTCGGTGAAAAAAACAAAAGAGATAAAAGTATATCATATAAAATAATCATTTCAACATTTCAAACAGCTTCTAGGGTCATCCAGGGTTTAAAATTTGTCCAAGTTGACCACCCCCATACCCACTACGTTTTCTAAGAAATTCCAGAGACCCCACCAAAGAACAAAACATAATGGAAGTGAAATGAAATAATATAAATCACTGTATAAAAATATTGGAATAAAGAGTTTCAAGGTTACCAAGGAACCTAAGGGGTAAAATAACACTTAAAAAAAAGTGAAAAATTAGCACCACAGTTTACTAAGCTTTGTCACTAGAAGTGGTTTATTTATATTGTTACATAGCCAGTTTATTTAAATTATTACGTAGCCAGAAGTTAAGTGCTAATTAGTTTATGTATTTGTTTACTTAATTAGGTTTTAAACACCTGCCTTTAAAAAAATTCTCTAGTTTAAAGAGAAATGTTTTTATCTTGTAGCTTCAATGTAATAAGAATTATTGTAGTATACAAATAATCTTATCTAGAGGGTGTTCAAGTATTATACTTAAGAACCTTTGGGTGGTAGAGGGGGATTCGAGCTCCATTTATTTTTGTCGACAAGGGGAAAGGAGGGGTCAGACCAATGCTTACGTAAGACAGAGAGAGACAGACAAGAATTTAATTACCAGTTTAATACTGTAAATTTAAATTCATTGTGCAACAATGTTTATTTTGAAAAATTTCACGCCATTATTTACAACTCTATGTTAATAACTACCAGCAATTTATAAATTGCATAAATAATAATGTTTTTTTTTCCTGTGAACGGATAACAAAATAAGTCGACATATATTATGTAAGCAAGAGCAGGGGGGTTCGGAAAATACTGTGTAAGAAATAGAGGGGGGTCAAGTGCTAGCTTTGGTTTGCTTACAATGGGGGCAGGGTGTCCAAAATTGTCAAAAATGTGCTTATGTAACACCTGAACACCCCCTAAACTGTATCGGTGAATTCAAATCAATGAATGTACTGTTTATAAACTTTAAAATATGTAAGTAATTCTAAGTATAATATAAGATGTATTATTCTAAGGTTCTGAAATTTGATAGGATCTTGGAAAGTCTAACCAGGAAGGCTTGGGTTACATCACCAGTCGCATAGTGTCCTGAGTTGGTAACGAAATCTAAATCACATTTTGTTAGTTTTGCTTTTCCATTAATAAATAGGCCTACTTTTTTATACATACAAATCAATGTGCTAGAGCAGTTGCTCTTCTTACAGACCGTTGCTTACTAGACAAACAAATGTTCCTCTTTGGGTTTTGATGTTTCACCATTTTAACTAACAGTACACTAAGCACTATCTCTTGAAGCCAATTCATGAAAAAAAAGGGAGGGTGGAAAGAAAATGAGTCGCTCACCCTGCAAGGTAACTCGTTGGCCTTCTATAATGACACTTCCCCTCTTTCGCTGCAAAGTAGAGAGCCTCACTCATCTATTAGCCTCTGGACACCATTGTCTTCCATTTCTATTTTCCATTCTTCTCATTTCCTAGTCTAGATAGATATATGGTTCCACAGACTTTTTTAATCTATCTAATAGCAAGAGTATGGTTATGTGCTCTTTCCATGAATAAATAAAATAACCTAAGCTGTAAATAATTATTTTTTTAAATGTTTAAAAAAAACTACTTTCAAATCCAAAACATAATTTTAAAATTACTAGGAGTATTTTTAGAATTATTTCAGAATTTTTTGTTTTTGTTTCAATGTTCTGTCTTTAAAACTCGCTGAATAAAAAAGGAAAAACATTAACATGGGAAATCCTATCCTATTTTGTTGTGACATCACAGGTATCTTTAAAAGTGATATTGTAGTAGTTAATTCATGTTAAACAATGCTAAACTTATATACTCTAAGGATTTGTAAGCCAAAAGAAAAGTTCAGTTCTTCATTATTAAAGCAAAAAAAAGTCTTGAAATGAATGTGTTGGGGAAAAAACAGATATAAATATTAAAATTTATCATCTTTGAGGAGTTAGCTTCAGGTGAAATAGTGCCTACAATTGAAAAAAATGTCATGATTCAACATAATCAAACATAAATGTGGTTTAAAATTTGTTTAAGACTGTATTCATTTTTATGAAATACTTTTATGGCATTTAATATAAATATATATTCAACATAATGGTAATAACCGCAACATTGGATACAAAAAAATGAAAGTTATGTATAAGTGCTGGTAGTAATAATATTGCTAATAGTTTATTCAGCAATATATTAGGATTATTATTATTAGTAGTAGTAGTACCGCATCTTACTACCCATTCGGGTTATACGCACTTACGCTAATGTGTAATGGTAGGGTGATGTGAGATGAAATGGAGGACCAACAGTTTAACGTGGAATCCGAACCACGGTGGAGGCCTGTCATTCCCCACATTAACAAGTTGTGATTAATTTATCTTACGATTGCTTGGACCTATATGTTTTTGTACACATCGATTATGGAAAGTTAACTGAATAGCTTGTTTAGTAAAAACATTAAATTAGTTTATATGAGAAGGAAACAATTTCAAAACCAAAGTTTAGCAAATTTTTAAATACCCAAAATATAAGAATTTTTTTTAACAAAGACACTTTTACTAAAGAATATATTACTCAAACATAAGCAATTTGTAAAATGTTCACTGCTGGAATTGTTTAATGTTGTACAACATATTCTCTTGGTGAGTAGGAACTACTACTAGTTGAATGTAAATGAAACTTTTTGTTTTTTAATAAAAATAATGTTGATTTTGTGGTAATTTAATATACCATCTAATGGCTGATTAGTAGGGATGCTAGCTATACAAATACAACCAAGTTCAACCCTGAAATCACATCAAAGTGTTGTTTTCTGCATTTTTCACTAAGCAGTGAAATTGGGAAGAATGAAATAGTTTTTTCAATTTGAAATAATTATATTTAATTTTTTATGTATTTTGGTTAAAGGGTTTTAACAGTCTCAATACCATTGTTTTCTAATGAAACCTTAAAAAAAAAAGTGCACTAAGATGTGACGCCTGATCTGTGTTACATTTACTGTCTAAGTTATATGCATTAGCTATTGGATAAGAAATCAATCTTCATAAATGCGAGAAGGAAAACAAAAATGAGTAAAAAGTTGATTTGAATGTAAATTAAAAAGTAGCACATGGTATATGTATTACCTGGGCTCAACATGACAACTGGTTTTAGTCTTGATTGGATATGCTGTGGTGGTTGAGTCGGAGGCATGTTGCGAACAGGTACTTGAGGCAACCTGAGGGTAGAGAAACCACATTAATAACCTGACCAGAGAGTGTGACGGGCTGACGATTTTGTTTGTGAGACTAGCTATTATTATTATTATTATTATTATATATACTTAAGTTTAGTCTTTATTCCTAAGCAATGGTTTTTGATTATGCAAGTAATAGTATCAATTTACCCGCCTAAGTGGCGTAGTTAGCTAATGCGCTAATTTGATGTTGAGCTAGACTGCCGAGGACAGGGAGATCGAGGTTCGAATTTCGGTCGGGTGAACTGGGAGTGGTTTTTCCTAAATGGTTTTCTACTCTCCCTCTGCACAAATGCAGGTTCACTTCCTCTTTATTCAACCCTCCCAATTCCTATCCCATTACTGTAAATAGTACTTAAGCGTATAACGTGAATGGTTAGTAAGACGTGGTGCTAAATAAATGGTGTCAATTTGTACAAAGTATGAATCAGCAAGTGTTAGTAATGCTATAAAGGTATTATTTGATAATCCCTAGCCTAAAACCTGGTTTATTAGACGTCTTGAGCAAATGGTTGCTATGGGTTTAAAATAATAATAATAATATTTAGCACCGCGTCTTACTACCCGTTCGGGTTATACGTTCTAAGTACTAATTACTCTAATGGATTAGGAATTGGTAAGGTTGAATTAGATAAAGTGAACCCGCATTTGCGTGGAGGGAGAGTGGAAAACCATTTAGGAAAAACCACCCCAGTTCACCCGACAAAGATTCGAACCTCGATCTCCCCGTCCTCAGCATGACTAGCGCGTTAGCCAACTATGCCACGGAGGCGGGTATGAGTTTAAAAGAATAGATCAAGACGTTCAGCTAAGCACATATATGAAAAAGCAGACGTAACTGAATAATTTATGTAATTTTTTACTGTATGTCTGCTCATATTTAGGGGTAACTTTTAGCAATTAGCATTAAAGTAAATGGTTTTCATAGTTAGGTGGAAATATGGGTAAAAGTTGGGTATGTTGATTAAATTAAAAATTTTTCTAAAACTTGACTAATCAAAAACAAAATATAGCATTGTTTGTAAACCATGAAATGTTGGCAATTAGGAATCATCTTCTTTCCCACTACAAACAATAAACAGTAGCCTAACATTTACTTTAGATGCCTTTAACGTCCACTAAAACTGAACAAAGACAGAAATTGAAAGATGAGTGTCAAAATGAAGAATTCAAACAAAAACACCGAGAATAAGGCCAAAAGAAAGTGCTTGTGTTTACCCCCATTACCTACAGTTAAAAAAAAAACAATTTTATTTACATTTGTGTGTTACAACCTATTTGGACTATCTGTATATTCACACTATTGTAGTAGGGATGAGGATGGTAGAATTTAGAAGTAATGAACCTGCATTTATCTGGAGGGGAAGTGAGAAACTATTCAGGAAAAAACAGCTACAATACATCCAAACATGATTTGAACTCCAACCTCCCCGTCTTTGGTTATCTATTCTAATTTGAGTGTCATGTGTTAAGACTACACAACGTCCCATAAAATACAAGATACAATATCATACTACGGTGAGTTTTACTAAGACATGTCCATGATGACATTTGATGAAGAGGGTTGGATGCCTAAATAGGAAACAGCTATATTTGAAGAGTTTTTGAGAGTGCAAGTAAAAGGTAATTTTGTACTCGTCAGTTTCCAAGATAAGACTCAAAGCTTAAATTTTATAAATCATCTTGAAAAATAAAGGATATACGGTTGACTATGAAGTCATCTCCCTTCAGAAGAGTCCAAAGATGAATGGTAAATGATGTTTTATAGGTGATTTTTTTTTACTTTAGAAGTTAATTTTTGTTTATGATAAATCAATGTTAGGTCCACAGTGGATATAGTTCATTAGGCCATATGAATAAATTATTAAGTTTAAGTAAAAGTAAACACTAGATTTCATTTGCATATTCTTTTACTAGTACTATGTAGTAAACCCTGGAGAATCTTAAGTAAATATTACCAAAACTAGGAGAACACAAGTATTGACTGTTGTTTGCTCTATGTAGTGGTGCCGGCAGTACGAGTTGAAAACGCTGATAAAATATAACAGAAATCCGGGAAACTAGAAAACATTTTTTTAGCCTTTATATATCAAAAATACATAATAAGAAATACAACAATAATCACAAATATTAATAATAGGACACTAAATAAAGGGAAAGATATTTGATTTATTGATTTCATTGTATTAATAGAATAATTTTGACTAGAGAAGTATTGAAGTAAAAATACATGAGCAAGGGTAAACAAAAACACATGCACTTGCATTTGTAACTAGGCAGGGTTTTTAGTAAATGTGTCATTTCATCCCTTTTCCTTATTCCAGCTTGTCTGATGCCATACCCTTCCCCTTTATCACCTTCATTTTCTTCTTTGTCGTCAGCATTATCTTCATCTTCTACATCATCAAATGCTCTGTCACCTAGGTGCTTTGCTGTATTTGTAGCACCAAACCATTTAATTTTACTAAAGGAAAAAAATTTCAAATTTGAAATCTTAAGTGGGAACCTCTTTTTAACTTCTCCAAAGAGTCTCTCAACAACAACCCTGTTTTGAGCTTGTATTTTGCTCTAGTTTTTCTGGATGTCATTGGTAGGTTTCTTGTATAGGTGGTGCCTGCCAATCTCTCTTGGTTTTTTCTATCTCACGTTGGTTGTTAGCAAATTGTATTTAGTCTCATGAATTTTCACAGATTTTTCTGGTGACTTCCTTGACAACTCACTATAGACTGATGCACGCCCTATCCAACACCCCCATGAAACCCTGGATCACCAAAGTATCTCAGGAAACCTTCCATTTTTTCCTTCAGTGATGGAGCACCACCTCTCATTTTGTTCTTATCACCTAGAAAAGTATAGGCTAAGTACCTCACGTGGTGTTCCTCAAACCGACAGAGTGCAAGATATAGATGAGTATCACTGTTTTTTTATTATTATTTTAAAAGCCTTGAGAGCACACACTCACATAAACAAAGCCATTTTGGAGACTGAGAAAAATATTTATACAGGTACCCAGCAGACTTGGAAAACAACCAGTATTCACATAAAGATGTATTAATATACTGAATGCTATGCATACAATTCCAAGCATTTACTGGAAAATTAAGCACATACTATTTGAAGTATTATTATTATTTAGCACCGCGTCTTACTACTCATTCGGGTTATATTCTTTAAGTACTAATTACGCTAATGGATTAGGAATGGGGAAGGATGAATTAGAGGAAGTGAGCCCCCATTGCGTGAAGGGAGTGTGGAAAACCATTTAGGAAAAACCACCCCCAGTTCACCCGACCTAGATTCGAACCTCGATCTCCCCGTCCTCAGTGGTTGAGCTCAACACGACTAGCATGTTAGTCAACTACGCTACTGAGGTGGGTTATTTGAAGTAAATACTTAAAAATATTTTTCATATGAAACCCAGTACAGCCATTCTTTTCAAACATACACCACGCCCAAAGGAATTAAAGTATGTTTTTCCAGTTATAAAACTATATGAATTGAATGAAAAATGTTACAAACTTACAAAACCACAAAAAAAATGTATGTATTTTTAGGAGTAGATTTCTTCTTTTTGAAGGTAGAAGTTTGTGTTGCAGGTGTGTTTGAGACAGTAAAAATCAGCTGTTTTATAAATCACTGGTTATACAGTCAGTGATTTCCCTCCTTAACATTTGAGGTTATGTTATGAAAGTTAAAAGTTTGATCTACAAGTAACATCAATGAATTTTAAGTTTTGGTGAGTAGAAACATGAATAAGTTGTTGTAGCTCTGTTATTACTTACCAGGCAAAACTGTAATTTGCTATAAGTAGGAAGATAGCCTAGACAAATACAGTGATGATTTTTATAAATCTTTTAAAAATTATTCTTAGTAGATAAAATAGGTGTAAAATATGTCACATCCGTTACACCATTATACAACCGACGGTTATGGCAGTCCTTTTCCAACTTGAAGTAAATAATAGGCCTAAATCAAGATTTATATATACTCGAGGATAGCCTATGCTTAATATGCGGTTTTTGGAGAATTATTTTGAGTAATTATAAATTTTCCGGCTATTAATGAGATTTTATTTCATACTGAGATTTTCTGATGATTTAGCCTTATTTACTTAAAATCAATTAAAATAAGGATGTAGGCCTATCGTATGGAAAGTAATTAAGCTGCCGATTCTGATAAAGTACCCTGTGGTAAGTTTTAAGCCTTATTTTGTATTATTTTTAACTCCTGTATTGGCATGATCCTGCTTTTTTACTGTTGTTTACAGATTTTGTAGCCTTCAAATGGATGGCAAAGTGTCGTAAAGACATGAAAAATGACCCAAAAAATTGAGAGAATATCTTGTAAAGGATAGAAGGAGGAAGATGGAAGCTAGAAAGAAATAGAAAGAAAAGTTAAAAACCAATGAACGTTTGTGCGCTGAAAAAAGAGAAAAAAAACAAGCTGAGGCAGCGACTGTATAGATTAAAAAAAACAGGAACAGGAAAATGCTGCTGAATCAGCACTTGGATATTACAAAAGCCCAAGAACTCGTGTAAAAGCCATCAAGGAGGTGAAAAATGTGTTGGCCAAAAGTCCTTCAAAAAAAAAGTTCCGTTTTTAAACAAGTGATCCGAGAAAACTTTGAGCCTACTGTAAGTAAGAGACTGTTTAAAAACAAGAAAAGGGGGAATGCACAAAGAGTGTAATTGATTTTTAACACAACGATGAAGTTAAGTCGTCAGGCTCCCGGAAAGCACGATGTAAGGTCTGTCAAAGATCCAGTGAGTGAGATACGAAGCTTATTCCAAATTATACATATGGTTATGGGCATTGGAGAGGCTATGAACAATTTAAGCAAAGTAGCTCCAATGAAAACATATTCAAATCAAAGTTTTATAGTCTGCGACCTCAACATATTTTACCTCTAAGTAATATATCTCATACAGTATGTGTATGCGTTCGGCATGCCAACTTAACATTCTTGGTAAAGGCTATTTCAAAATCTGAAACTGTCTTTCCAAAAACTCACAATGAATTGCTTGATGCAGTATACTGTGACACACATTCTTACAAATGAGACTAACCTAAAGAGTCCTCTCGAGAAAGATGTTGGTTTAGAGAAAAAACTCAAATGGAAAGAATGGAAGACCATCAATAACAGACCAAAACTTGTAGAGAATAAAGGCCGATACACACAGAATGCTAAGCTAAGCTAAGAAATGGTCCCTCTTTTCCCTCCTGAATTCAGTGTTGTTTCTTTCTGGTCTGCTACAGTGAAGTTTAGTTATGATGGCGTTCTCCAAAATGTCTTGTTTAAGTTCAGATGATAGTACTGGGGAAGAAAAGATGCTGCTGTTAGCAGTTGTTTTGAAAGAGGAAGAAAATTTAGGAGGTGGAGGTTTAACTTGTTCAATTAATGCTTCTATTTTAATACACATACATTTATTAAATATAAAACCTAAATCTAATATTACTTAAATACACGCGAAACAAACTGAAAACAAAACATCAACACTGTTTAGTTATTTTCACCAAACCACTGTGTCTATTCAACACAGAGCCCAAGTTGCGTTATGCGCATCCACAAAATAAGATGGCTCAAAATGGGAGATGGAAAAATTGCCCGGTCAGCAATTGGAAAAAAACATAGCGCGGCGTAGCAAGGCATAGCTTAGCTTAGCGTTCTGTGTGAACCAACACATTTAAATACATGATCCGCTATTTTTCTAAAGAGTTAGCAGAGCAAATCTTAGCTTAGCTTTCTGTGTGAATCACCCTTAACACTGAATTACAGAAGATGATAAATGAACTCAACTCACAGCTGCCTGTGTTTAAAAAACATGTACCTATGTCAAGAGAGAGCAGTCTAAATATTTTCAGGAATGCAAAAAGACCATAGTAAAAAAACCCTAATCAAGAAATTATACAAATATACTTTGCAGAAAACTATTTAATAGTGCATCAAGATGAAATCCAGAGCGCACATTGGAGTCATGCACAAGCATTTAGTACCAATGGATTCCCCACATTTTTCTAAGTGTAATGGAAGTAAAAAAGTGTAGTGATTTTAGTTTTTTTTTAACTGGCCTTTAAGGTTTAGTTTTCGGTTTCGAGCCCTGTAGGTTATTTGTCCCCCCATGAGGAATAATACAAAATTAACAAAAGCGATAGTATAGGGCCTATGAGAGACAAACATGCCTAACTAGGTATAATATGTATATTATAGAAAAGTTGACTTTAGTTTTAATTTCTCAATATCAAGATCGGGAACTGTGCATACAGAGGTCAAGATTCTTATTTATTTTATATATCATATTTATACATATATCATACAAGCCTAAATTGTTTTAAAAAATTCAAGAAATCTCACATAGTCCCTAGTTCACAGAAGAACATTAACTTAATGTATAGAATGTAAATATATAAATAATGTGACAACATGGCACCAAAAATATTATCTCAGGCATTACCGGTGGTTAACATTTTTATTACTATAAACTAGGCCCAAACGAACAAAACATAACCTTTTAAGTGTCTACAAAATATTTTTCATTAGATTCTAGGATTTTTTAAATATGTTTCACTATATTTCTATGCTCACATGAGACTATCATGATTCACAGTCCTTGGTAGCTTATTCTTATACTTTTCAGCCATCTTGATCTTTCAATTCCTTCTCATAAACACTTTTGAAAACAATAGTTCATAAAAAAATTATTCACATATGAAAGGTTAGGTTATGCTTGGTTGGGGTTGTTTTCATTATAAACATTGTGCACCAAAATATATCCAACAGAAGTGAGATAGGGGACCTAGTTTTTCTATTTTTTCTATCAAAATGTGTTACGGTACAGTCTATTTCAGATTGTTTCACTAGAACATGCTGCCTACAAAGTATTTTTAATCAAAATTATATAATAATTGTTCACTTACAATAATTAGGCTTGTTAGAGGAAATTATTGAACTTATAAATGCTTAATGTGTATTAATAAATAAGTTAAATCGCCATTGGGTTAGGGTCTAGAAAACTCGAAATAGCCTATTTTCTTTATTTTTTAAATTATATAAAATGCTTATACAATATTAAATTTATCATTTAGAAATTTGCTCTTTTGTGTGTCTATAGATGCTAAAAAATATATAATTTTTCAGGACATGGGGAAAAACTTGTTTTTTGCCCTCGGCTCGCGCCATTCCCTCTATATCCAGTAATTAAAAATACTTATAATGATAATTTGCTCTATCAAATTTAATGTAAAAAAACGAACTTTTTTTCATAGGCCTACTTGTTTCTCAACGCAAGACTTACCTATTTGTGTCTCTTTGTTGACTCGTTGAGATCGACATAGAATGTTGATGGTGCAACATTTCCAATTCCAAGACCGATTATAAATCAATATTCTTATGATGAACTGAAAAGTAAACTAAAAACAATTTAGAGCCTTGCGTTTGGGATAGGTCGTGCCTCCCTTACCGGTTTTCCAAATTAAAGAATAAGATAAAGACCTATTAAGATATTAACTATACTTCAACTGTACTTTAAATTTGTATAATTAAGTTGAGCTGCAAAGTACTATTCCCGTACAAGTTTTAATATTGAAAATTGTTGGCAAACATCAAAGAAAATGTTTATTAACATGCGGCCATGTTGGTCTTAGATACGGATTTTCCAAATTTGTCTCTTTTGTATCTTGGTGGACAAGGAAATTGTAAATGTCGATAATATCATTATTGTGCGCATGAATTAAGGAACAAGAAACGGTCTGTGAACCAATAGAATACTCTGTCTCAACAAACAAAAATTATAATAGATGGATACATTTATAGATAAATAGATTTTAGATATTTATGGTTTGATTAGTTCCATCAAGAAATTCAAATATCATCTTTTCAATTTTAATTAGGAGCACAGCAAAGTATAATAATTAATTTTATATAACTTACCTAAAAATTGGCAATAATAAAGAAAAACAACAGACAGGGACATACTTAACTCATACATCTTGTCATTAGATGTTATAAAACCGGGATGCCAAGATCAAATTTCTTCCGGGAACAAAATTATATTTTCGGTGTCTCTGGTTGCATCTTCTCATGACAGACAAGAGGATGAATCAAGAACCCCGCCTGTGACCGTCGATGGAGGTTTAGAGAATGCTACCAAATCCAACTCCTGGTGAATACTAATAATCAGTGGCATAGCGTCAGGGCAAGCAATGCTTGTCTTTGCTTGAAGATGAGTAATTATTTTATTTAATATTTGAAAAATATTCTTCAAGCACCAATGTGTTTGAAACAAATTTTACCGCACATGGCAGTGACCATAACATGCATGCGAGACTAGTCCATTATGGTGGTTTAAAGTCTATATTTGTCCGTCTTTCTTTGTGGCATCATAGATTTAGGAGTGAGAGAAGGGGAAGAGCGGTGTAACTCAAGTAGAAATGTAAGCAACAAAGTTGCGACTTTTCAACAACCGAAGCTATGCCCGAAGGTTGACAACTAAAACCGAAGAAACCGAATGATACCATTGCGTACCCCTCCATTCCCATTTCAAAACACAGAAGTGACAAGGGTGAAAATCTAAGGGGGTGGTAATAGAATTAGTGTAATTTTGCATTAAAGGGGGAAAATTGACTAATTACTGACCTCAGTCCATGCCTAACATGTTTTTTATGTATTCTTTTTTGCAGAAGGTGCTTTTGTCACATTTAAATGTATTTTTTACTTTAAAAATAGGGTAGATTTTTCATTGGACAAAGATAAAAAAAATAGCATTGAAAAAAACAATGCTAAAATAAAATAGATCGTGAAGTTTTTAAACGCCTAATAGAAGCTATATGTTATTTGAGCACTCAATAACAGGAATTTCGTGGTCATGACGAGTCATTTAATTCTAAAAAAAGGGGGAATTAGGTTAAGCTCCTCAAATTGATTTCCGATTATGATTAACTTTTATCTAAGCATTTAGAATCTTTTACTGTATTCACTGGGTTATCAGCTGGAATATTAAATGACCTCAATGAGTCGATTAAAACAGTTCTACTGAATGAAATCATAAATAAATTCAAAACGCAACATTTATATGTTTATTTTATTAAACGAAACATCAGACGTCTCAAAACTCTCACAGCTATTGTCAATGTTTCGATATGTGTCCTCTAATGGTAAAAATATGGAACAATTTTTTTTTTTCAACTAACAGATCTGCCACTGCTTAGGCTAATCATGTTAAACAGGTAGTGGTAAATTTGGCGTGTGATACAAGCTTGTTGCACAATGCTATGATGGGGCTGCAGTAATGTCTGTAAAAATAAATAGTACTCAGAAACTCATTTGCGACACATTTACAATCGCATTGTTTGTTCATTGCGTAGCTCATATCCCTAACCTTGTTTTAACTTAATCAGTAGATAATATTAGGGAGTGTAAGGGGTTTTTAGTACATTAAGTGGACTTGCATCATTTTTTCCCTATGCTAGTTGTTATGTAGTGAGCCAGAAGGCTTTAAGTCTTGTTAGTCTTTGCTATCTTTTTCATTTTAGTTTCCTGTACTCTCAACCATGTAATGGCGGCGCTAGGCTGAGTCATATTCTAATGGGATATTATATATATTACCATCATGTGTAATTCTTTCGATTAGGAATAACTTCCTCAGACCAAAATTATAGTAAGGTTACAACAACTGGCGACGAGTGATTATTGTTTTTATTTCAAGAACCATGAGTTTATTTTGTGTCTAATATCGTGTGTGTAGATCTCATATATGCAATTTTAGTACGCCAACAGTCTCGAAATGCTTAAGTTTTCCACTTTTGACTCTTGTTATGAGGAGATCAAGTCATATTTTGCTAGGTTTGAACATTTCTGCACCACTGAAACAATTGCAGCTGACGTAATAGTTGCTTGGCTCCTGAAATGCATTGGCCCAGTCGCCTATCAGGTCTTAACAGATCTCTGATCGCCGGTTGTGCTGGGAACCAAGACTTTCGCCCAACTAAAGACTCTTCAAACTCACTACGCTCCTACAAGATCAGTGTACGAAGAGCGTTCTGCCTTTAGTTCTCGCAAGCAGTGTGCGGGAGAGTCCTACATAGCCTTCAGCCTATCTTTACGTCATCTTGCCGTCATTTGTAGCTTCGGAACATTCCTGAATGATGCCCTCAAGTCACAGTTTCATCACAACACCTCGTAAACATGGTTCGCGACATTATCAGGAATGAAGAGGGTAACTCCAGCTCCATGGTTGCTCTCGCCACTCGCCACGAGATCCCTGGACCAGCCACTGCACCGGCCAATGCCAGCGACCACCCTAACCTTATCAACACGGTTCACCCATATCAACAGAAGAACAAGAAATTAAAGAAAGAGTTCTAATCCAGTAAAGGACTAAAACCTCAGCTCTCGTCAGGACCCAATCATCAGCTTTCTCAAAGCGCGTTGTGTGCAGGTTATGGTGGGCCTCATGCTAGGTATAATTGTCCCTTCAAAAATGCGCAATATCATAACTGTCATTTTAGAGGACATATTGCTAAGGTTTATCGCAGGGTCAAAAATTCCTCTCAGCATCAAGGAGGTGTCTATCAAATTCAGGAGGACACACCTTCAGTGTCTGTCCAAGCTACTACAGCTTGTGACTTGTACGTGGACAACAGTAGTCAGGCACCAGCTCGCAGTAGTGTCCAGGTGTAAGTCAATGGTGTACCTCTCATCATTGAAGTTTATACAGCGGCCAGCGCTAGTCTTATTGGTGAGCCAGTGTACCTTGCACATTTCAAACACCTTCCTCTGGGGAGTACCAATCCACTTCGTGGTTGCATTGGTGTACTGTGGATCATAATCGGACCTAAGTTCTATCGACCTTGACGTTCCTGATAGGGGTGTGTGAAGAAGCCTGGCGGACAAACTTTGAATTAGGAGTAGTTAGGGAAATAAGGTGGCGATCTGATGGGAATGTATGGAACTAAAGTTTTCAATAATCTTTTATGAACAATTATTATTATTATTATTATTATTATTATTATGGTTTTAAGGACCATCGACACATTGAAGTCATTAGGGCCTTAAAATATTTTAAAACTTAATATAATCCCCATAGGGGAGGCACATAATAATTTTCCTGCTGAATTAACAGGCAAATACAAAAGTAATAATTGATATAAATATAAATAATATAGAAATAAAATACCCATTTGAGACACTTAATAGGAGTGCTCACTTGGGCTCTTAGTACAAATGAGTGATACATTTGCTTAAAAAAAACCACAGGTGTATCACTCCGATAAGAAGACAAAACAAACATATAAAAACAATATAAAAGATAAAAAGACAAAACAAACATTTTAAAATATACTTAAATGTTAAAAATGTCTCAATGAGAAATATCCAGATGAGTCACTTTATAAAAGTGACTCAAATGGCACTAAAAAGATCCGCCTGGCAAATAAAACGGAGTAAACAAATAACTCCATCCGCACTATCGCGTAATAAAAACGTAGGTCACCTTTAAAATCAAGAGCCAGGCGGATAGGGGCTAGTTTGCGACACTCCAGCAAAATTTGGTGGATACTAAGGGGAGCATCACAAAAATTACACACCGGAGGTGGATCCCCTCTCAATAAAAATCCATGGGTCAATGAAGTATGCCCGACGCGGAGCCTCGTCACGATGACCTCCTCTCTTCT
>CABEEJ010002746.1:0-11174 GCA_901482245.1 Timema douglasi
CGCGCTGACTAGAAAGACGAATCCAATTTCACATTCCGAGTTAAATATCTGATATCTCTATGACCGCTCAGGGGTCGAGTCGACGTGCGTGAGATCCTTGTGGCAGTCCCAGGAATCTGTGGGGTCCCCTCATAGAGTCTATCCTTGTGCCAACTTTAGAGAAGGAGGTAAGGGGGTAAGGGGGTAATGGGCAAGTAACTGACGCTAATACCCACATCGGTGGGCGCATCGTCTAAATGTTAGGCTCGTCAAGTCTGTGGGGTTTTTTTCTGGTGACGGAGAGATTGAAGTTCGAGTCCCGGTGGAGTGTAGTTAACTAAATATAATTTCTCACTCTCTTCACGTAAATTCGGATACATTTCCACTAAATTCAACCTTCTCTGTAACACATCACCGTAGTTAAATATATATATATATATATTCACTTCGATGACCGCATGGTCTAAGGCATCACTTTCGCAGTAGACTAGACAGGCGATAACAGGGAGATCAAGGGGTGTACCGAGGGTGGTTTTTCCACTTTCCTTCCACGCAAATCTGGGTACACTTTCCCAAGATATAACCTCCCTAGTCCCTAAACCATTAGAGCAGTACATAAGCGTATAACTCGAATGGGTAGTAAGATATGTTAAAAATAAAGTTTAAAAAAAATCAAAGTATAACTTTCTTATTCTCGACAGACAATTTTTCTTATAAATTTTTACATCCCTCCATGTTTCCAGTCTGTAGTCAGTTTTTTATACAAGTCGTATATTCTCCATTACCGGCTTGCTAGGCCTTTCGTGGCTTCATATACCTTTTAATATAACTTAAGACTAGGACAGGCACAACATCCAGTCCCCAGCAAATAATTTATCATTGTAAAAAGGGTAAACCCATATTTTCATCAATGATACATTTTCACCCGTTCCGGGAATCAATCCCGGGACCCTTATCAGTAGACAGACACGTTACCGACTGAGCTAAAGTGTCGAATTTCCTTCTAAATCATTAAACTCCGAGTACACGCCGGTTAAAAGAAAAACAGGTACCCAAAACTTCCATGATCTCTTCTATACGCTTGATTTATGGTATTGCAGGTGAAACACTCTCCCAGTATTGACCTAACCGTGAACACGCTATAAGGGATGTAACGGGGAGGTGTAAGAGGGGTGGTGGAATTCTCGCTATTTTAGCTCGGCGAGGCGTGGGCGGATAATAATGGTCTGTGATATTCTGTAAATATCCCAGCTCTTGTTCCTTAACATCACGAAAGCGGGGTTTGGAAGGAAATAGCGAGCAGTGTTTTGATGTTCCGATATCAGACACAGGAATAGGAGGGTCTCGCTCGACAAGGAACACCATCTGTTGACTTAACGTTCGCCCACTAATAGAATCTGGAAGAATGGATCAGGGTAGCAGGAGTAAAGGAGGTTCGGATGGAAATACTACCTCCTAGCCTCTCACGGCGTTGTAAATACTCTATCTTTACTTCTGGTTTATTTATTTCCGTCAAATAGTGTTGATACAGGAGGAATTTTTTAAATTCAAAGTCCAGGGGATATCTAAAAATATTCAAAATATTCCAAAATTTGGATTAACTATTTTTAATAGTATCCAAGCAGCTGGTAAACAATAAATTAACAACTTCAAAATATGTTAAATATGAACACATACATTTTATATATGCTATTATTATTATTGTTGTTAGCACCACGTCTTACTACCCGTTCGGGTTATACGCACTTACGCTAATGTGTAATGGTAGGGTGATTGTGAGATGAAGTGGAGGACCTACAGTTTAACGTGGAATCCGAACCACGGTGGAGGCCTGGCATTCCCCACATTCACAAGATGTCTTGTCAGAGGTGAAGGAAGGGTTTGGCAATCAGATAAATCTGTGCCGGGACCGAGGATTAAACCCCGGCCGCCAGCACAGAAGTCTCACACCTTACCCCTAAACCGCCAGGTCACCTAGAGTTACGTATAATTACCCAGGGTTTATTTCAAAATTAGATAACTAATCCTAAAATGAAGTGTAGTTTACTTCAGAGCTAAATGAGAATATATATTATATATTCATTCCGGTGGACACAAGGTCTAAGGCGTCACCCTAGAAATAAACTAAACTGCCGATGACGGGAAGATGGTATTCGATCCCTGTCAGATGTACTGGGGGTGTTTTTTCATTAACGATTTCTCACTCTACCTCCATGCAAATGTGGGTACACTTCCTAAAATATAGCCTTCCTAATCCCTAAAAACATTAGCGTAGTTAATAAATAAGATTGTAAACCAAATGGTTAGTAAGACGCGGTGATACAATAATTAAATGTATCCAGAACCGCATCGGTGGGCACGCGAACTAAACGTCAAGCTCGCAAAGTCTGATTTGATAGTGCCACGGGCGGAGGGGGAGTCAAGAGTTCGAATCACAGCTCGGTATATTGAGGGAAAATTTTCCTAATTTAGCTACAATACAAATATAGGTATATTTCTTGTAAATTCTACCTCACTCATCCCTCCGACATTAACGTAGTTAAATGTGACTATCCAGAACGGGGTGGTAAAAAGTAGGGGTGGGGGGAGGGTTATATTGAGTTTGTCATAAAACGTATTTCCGCCATTTCATTAATACAAAATTGAGCTTTTTCTCTCGATGAATTGGTTTTGATGTAACGATACAGAGGAAAGGTCGTTATGAGACGGAGTTGAAAGGAGGGAACATGCATTATAAAATATTAAAACTTGATCACAAAAATTAAATTAAAAATTTTAAATGGTGAAATAAAGTGTTCAAACGGTGCGGCGCTCTCGACGTATATTCAACAACTGTTGATATTAACACAGGTGAGACATTATAAATTAACGTAGTATCTAATGAAGGAGTGTTTGATTACAAATGGGTGACCTGGTGGTCTAGGGGTAAGGGGTCAGACTTCTGTGTTGAGGGTCCGGGGTTCAATCCTCGGTCCCGGCACAGATTTATCTGATTGCCAAACCCTTCCTTCACCTCTGACAAGACATCTTGTGAATGTGGGGAATGCCAGACCTCCACCGTGGTCCGGATTCCACGTTAAACTGTAGGTCCTTCATTTCATCTCACAATCACCCTACCATTACACATTAGCGTAAGTGCGTACAACCTGAACGGGTAGTAAGACGCGGTGCTGATAATAATAATAATTGATTAAAAATAGTTTTTTTGTTTAAAAAACTTTAAAAATATCAAACTACTGGCCCCTATTATAAGTTTCCTTCCAACCCGCTCCGGTGGCTGCGTGGTCTAACGCGCTACTCTCACAGTAGACTAGACTGCCGATGACTGGGAGATCATGGCTCGATCCCAGTCGGGTGTACTGGGGGGTGGTTTTCCCTGAATGGTTTTCCGCTCTCCCTCCACAAAAATTTCGATATACTCCCTCTAAAATTTAATATAACCTTCCAAATCCCTAAAATCAATACGCGCTGATCAAGAAAACATTTCTTCTATTCCACTTAATTTGAATGTTTAATATATTAATTTTGATAAAAGTTAAACTTTACAAATGCCTTCAGACGAAGTGTATAAAGTAATAATAATCTGCTAAGAAGAGTCTGATTGGCCAGTCAATCGAGTCTAGGAGAGTAGGAGTATGCTGCCCCTGTCGCCATGTGCGTTTTGTAAAGTTTGGTTCATAAATATGTCCCTAGGGTCATGTCCCCACGAGCTACCTTATCTGACCTGCATAGTTTTACAGTAGCGGACATTTAACTGGGGTCTGGCACGCGACTGGTGCGTTCTACCGTCACACGTGAACTGTGTGCCTTCCTGGATAACTGTGTCTCTTTAGCTAGGTGTGCCATCCTGGATAGCTGTGTCTCTTTAGCTAGGTGTGTCTTCCTGGATAACTGTGTCTCTTTAGCTAGGTGTGCCTTCCTGGATAGCTGTGTCTCTTCAACTAGGTGTGCCATCCTGGATAGCTGTGTCTCTTCAGCTAGGTGTGCCTTCCTGGATAGCTGTGTCTCTTCAGCTAGGTGTGCCTTCCTGGACAACTGTCTCTCTTCAGCTAGGTGTGTCTTCATGGATAGCTGTGTCTCTTTAGCTAGGTGTGTCTTCCTGGATAGCTGTGTCTCTTTAGCTAGGTGTGTCTTCCTGGATAGCTGTGTCTCTTTAGCTAGGTGTTCCTTCCTGGATAGCTGTGTCTCTTCAGCTAGGTGCGCCTTCCTGGATGACTGTGTCTCTTTAGCTAGGTGTGTCTTTCTGGATAGCTGTGTCTCTTCAGCTAGATGTGCCTTCCTGGATAGCTGTGTCTTTTTAGCTAGGTGTGCCTTCCTGGATAGCTGTGTCTCTTTAGCTAGGTGTGTCTTCCTGGATAGCTGTGTCTCTTTATCTAGGTGTGCCTTCATGGACAACTGTCTCTTCAGATAGGTGTGCCTTCCTGGATAGCTGTGTCTTTTTAGCTAGGTGTGTCTTCCTGGATAGCTGTGTCTCTTTAGCTAGGTGTGTCTTCCTGGATAGCTGTGTCTCTTTAGCTAGGTGTTACCTTCCTGGATAGCTGTGTCTCTTCAGCTAGGTGTGCCTTCCTGGATAGCTGTGTCTCTTCAGCTAGGTGTGTCTTCATGGATAGCTGTGTCTCTTCAGCTAGGTGTGCCTTCCTGGATAGCTGTGTCTCTTTAGCTAGGTGTGCCTTCCTGGATAGCTGTGTCTCTTCAGCTAGGTGTGCCTTCCTGGATAACTGTGTTACTTTAGGTGTGCCTTTCAAGTAGAAAGTACTTGTCATGTTTCAGCGTCTAAGCTAAATGTACTTGTATAGTAAAAGATAATGGTAATATCATAATAGTTCAAAATTAAATAATATATAAAACTATTTTTAACATTTAAAAAACAAAGTATCCTTTCTAAAAACTGACTTGAACCTTTCCTGGGTAAAATTTATATCGCAAGGATCAATTTTCAACTTAAAAACTATTTTATGTTAATTTCTAACATGAAGCCAATATGTAGCAGGAAATATTGGCGATTAAATTAATATGCGAGGGCGGAACATCAAAACATGACTTTTACTAATATCTTATTAATATAGAAACATTTTTATCGATAAATAAGAACTTAAAGTAGCACTAGAGTTTCAAATTAACGTTGTTTTGTACGTATTATAATATAAACAACAACAATATAGTTGTTTCAAAGAAAAGCTCATATTTTGAAATTATGTTAAGACATTATTTTTAGTTCCATATAAACTTAAAAAATCGACATAAAATTGTTATTATAAGCCCCGAGATTCTATCCTTGAAGGTAAAGTAGACCGCGGTATTAAAACGGTGAACGCGACGCTAAAACGGATGTTAAAACTTTCTGCTCAGCATCCAATACAAGGCGGGGCGCGCACGTTTATATCGGAGAATAAATGTTCCCTTACATTAAGGAACTACTTCCAATACTCTTTTTACTATAGTACTTACTTACGCTTTAGTTGTAAAATATGAGTTTTATAAGTTTTACCCGGCCGGGGATGACGGATTTCTCTCGAGCGATAAAAACCCTTCGTAGGGGAGGTAAAGCCGTCCGTCGGTCCCTTGTGTCGATAGTGGGGTGTAAAATAACCCTGGAAGGTTTGTGAAGATAACTTTCCCGGTAAAATTGGTAGACCCTTTCACTCCCCCCCTTTTCTCTATGTAAGGAAGTATCGGGGTTCGAATCCCAGTCGGGCGTACTAAGTTATTCCTACATGGTTTTTCCACTCTCCCTTCACGCAAATGAGGCTACTATTCCTCTAAACATAGCCTTCATAATCCCTAAAACCACTAGTTTAGTTAATATTTAAGCGTATAGCCCGAACGGGTAGTAAGAAGTGGTGAAAACATTAAAACAAATACATATTTGAGTCTAATGGTTTTAGAGATTATGAAGGTTATATTTAGCCGCATTTGCACGGAGAGTGGAAAATCGTGTCGGATAACCAACCTCAGAAGACCCGGCTGAGACTCGAACCTTGATCTCCACATAATCGGCAGTCTAGTCTACTGCCAGAGTAGCGCGTTAGACCATGCGACCACCGGAGCGGGTATACAAATAATTATTAAATAAATATATATATATCTATGCTTGTCTGGCTCGTCCCAATATTTTGTTTTTGCTCCCACCCTGTAGGGATGCGAGGGTATGTGGGTGGGAGGGGGAGGGGGGGGACCAGACGAGAATAATTGAACGACAGTCTTGCCAACATCATCCCGACAACAAAACCTCCCGGGAACAGAAATAACTAATCCTGAACGCCCATCGGTATGCGAGATTAATTTAGATTCCTTTTTTATTTTTTTCTGTTGGTGCAAGAGGAGGGTTGGTAGGGTAAGGGGAGAATTTTAACACTACCCCCCTCCCTTTCTCTTTCCAAACAACAAATAATATATCAGAACATTGCTTACAAATTGACTTAACCTAGAACATTAAGCTGTCATTTATTTTATAAAATCTAGAACATTGAACTTCCATTTATTTATATGTCATGTTATATATGTTAGATTTGAGGCCATTTTTAATAAAAGTTGTTATATTTACACAACATTTTCTTTAAAGTTTGTACAATACAATACGGGATTATAAAAAATATACGTCAATTCTGTCAAAAAATATTAATGAACGGACAATGACGCCTTTAGTATTTCACTCAACAAAGATGTTCTATTATTTAAAAGTAAAAAACAAAACACACTTCCCATACTGGACAGTGGAAATTTTAACTTGTTTACTAGTATATGTTTAACTTTAAGATTTCACCATTTTGTTCGATAAAACTTTCTGTGTTCATGGCACACTTTTTAAAAATATGGCTTTTGAAAGTACATTCCAAGGAATTAAGGAAAGATCTAACAGTTGGAAATATATATATAGGAAGTTTGAAAAAAAATTTGTTTAATACAATTTAATTAATGTATTTAATATTTTATATTATTAGTGATTCTTTACATATTCAAAGAAACCATAAAATTATAAATCAACCCATAATTATTATTTATTAATCAATTGGTATTTAAATGAGAGACTTTAACATGTTATTTATTAGTTATTTCAGTAATTTATTTGATCTTTTATTTCGCTAAGTTACCCTCCTCCCCCATTTTTTTGCATTTGATGTTCGCAGTAGGTGTAAACCTTAATATACATAACTATGATGTTGACAGATTGATACAAATTGTTCGGTACACCTTAGAATGGTTTGTTGCACACCCCTGTGCCGCGGCACGCAGTTTGAGAACCACTGCAGCAGAGTATGTCCTTCAGGGGGGGGGGTTATTTTATCAAATATCTGCTACATATATTATTTTATAAAATGTGGATCTCTATAATTACATCATATTTCTTCTATCAAATAATTATGAATAATAGTCCACTTGAGTTGTTTAACGGTTTAAAGTCGTCATACTTGAGGGTTCGAATTCCAGTTGGGTGATCTACATAAGGTGTTTTTAATGGTTTTACACTCTAATTTCACCCAGATGCCTCTACACTTCTTCTAAATTCAGCCTTCTTCATCCTAAACACATTAGCGCAATTAATGTAGGCCTATATGCATATAAGCCGAACGGGTAGTAAGGCGCGATGCTAGAAAAAAAACTTGTATGAAATAAATGTGAGCGTGTAGTGTCCCTTGGTGTACATAGTGACGTCACTAACCTCTTAGCCGGTTTGTCCCTGCTGTACGTGTTTACTGGGGAAGGTAAAGGCGCGTGTAATAATAGTCCACGGCTGGCTTGGATTGGTAAGTCCCAGCCACGTGGTACCCAGCGTGTCACACCTTCATGAACCGAGTCAAGGGACAACCAGTTGGTTTTCGCTGGTGGACTGGAATGATCGATAATTACTTACCTGCACGGTGAGTCTAGCTTAGTAATTAATCTACTCCCCCCTCTCCAATTGTGTCCTAATTCACCAGGAGTGAGATAATTCTTAAAATAATACCATCTTTGTGACCTTGGCGCTACTCTCGTGGTATACTAAGCTACCGATGACGGGGAGATCGAGGCTCGAATCTCAGTCGGGTGTACTTAGGGTGGTTTTTCCACTCTCCCTCCACGCAAAGGCGGGTACACTTCCATTAAAAATAACCTTCCTAATCCCTGAAGCCATTAGCATAATCAGTCCATAGGCATATAAACGGAACGGGTAGTAAGGCATGGTGCTAAAAATATTATAAGACAGCTAATGCTATATTTGCATACCACACTACGCTATATTGACATACCACACCATGCTATATTGACATACCACACCACGCTATATTGACATACCACACCACGCTATATTGACATACCACTCCACGCTATATTGACACAACACACCACGCTATATTGACACACCACACCATGATATATTGACACAACACACCACGCTATATTGACACACCACACCATGCTATATTGACATACCACACCACGCTATATTGACATACCACACCACGCTATATTGATAGTGTAACATCTAATGTATACATGTTTATCGTGTGTTCTAGACGTGTCTGGCTGTTCGCTCCAGAGATATCTCACTAATTTAGGTGAGTTCTTTCCTCAGACCTTAGCTTCTTAATTAAACTGGGAGATATTACCTACTTAGTCTAAGTAGAACCCCCCCTGTTTAATACTACCCCTCCTTCTCGACATGACACATATATACTAGCACCCTTTTATTGTCTTCTTGTAATCACTGTGAAGTTGTTTTCATAACCTGGGAGAAACTATATTAATAAAAGTACTTTAGAAAACCGTTGGTAGCCTGCTATGCTCCTTGACAGTTTTAAAATATGTCATTCATTTACTAAAAAAATTTAATCCACTATAAAAAATGTGATAATTAGTTGTGGTGGGTCTGTAACGGAGTCAAACTCAGCATCGTGAGGTAAAACGAGGAGCTACTTTGATTGAGAAGTATGAGAAGTAGCGGCTCTGGACTAGAAAATTGAGATTAACGGCAGGATGGTTCGTAGTACCGACTATGCGACAGCCTCTATCCGCATATGTTGGTACTATCTTCGCCAACATGCGGTGGCGGCCGCTCGGTTGATATAGCGGACCGGCGCCGCGGAGTTGATTATTTGCTCGTCTATTTTTAACAGCTTATTATTTTATTTATTTACATTTTATTTTGTTCAAACTTTAAACTGTTTGATTCAAAATTTGTCGGACATGGACCGCTAACAATTTGTCATCATGAGAGAGAGTCCACTCCCATATCGGCCTCCACACATTATATTCCCAAAGTGTTCCGAGAGATAAAAGGTAGTTCAAAATTCTTTTTGGAAAATAATTATATTTTTATTTCTTTTTTTCTTCTCATTCTAATGAAGGAATATATTTTACTGTTGTTTATTAAATATATTATTTTACAGCCGCGTCTTACTAATCTTTCAGGTAAATCACACATCTATTAATTACGATAATGCAGTTGGGATGAGATGTTATTAGAATGTATCACTTTTGCCTGAAATACATTTTAAACAAAATCGCCAAGAAATATTTTCAAAAAATGTCATGTTTTCAAAGATCGTTCAACCGTAAGCTACCCTTAAGTTTAGAGAGAGACAGACACAAGGGACAGAGCAACATACAAGGGACAGAGAGACAGACAAGGGACAAAGAGACAGTCAAAGGACAGAGAGACAGACAAGGGACAGAGCAACATACAAGGGACAGAGAGACAGTCAAGGGACAGAGAGACAGACAAGGGACAGAGAGACAGTCAAGGGACAGAGACACAGACACAAGGGACAGAGAGACAGTCAAGGGACAGAGAGACAGACAAGGGACAGAGAGACAGACAAGGGACAGAGAGACAGTCAAGGGACAGAGACACAGACACAAGGGACAGAGAGACAGACAAGGGACAGAGAGACAGTCAAGGGACAGAGAGACAGACAAGGGACAGAGCAACATACAAGGGACAGAGAGACAGACAAGGGACAGAGAGACAGACAAGGGACAGAGAGACAGACAAGGGACAGAGAGACAGTCAAGGGACAGAGAGACAGACAAGGGACAGAGTGACATACATGAGAGCAGACAGAATAATTGTGAGACCTACTGTTTTAACTCGGGGACACTTGAAACGTAAAGAAAGATCTATAATAATCTCGAGACCTAGAAATTTACCACAATTACAATACTTTACATTTATGAGAACGTAAAAAGAAACTCACGAGTCTTTTCAGAGCCGCCTTGTCTTCCTCAAGTTGTCACTCAACCAAGATGAGGAACAAAAAACGCAACATGTTGGGACCAATTAGTTGATGAACATTTGAGTGAGTGATCACGTGATGGAGGATAAAGAGGACATACGAACAATAAAAAAACAAAACAAAGACGGAATGTCTGCGCAGAAACTAATTTAATTAAGAGAAAAAAACACTCGTCGTGAGGGGAATGTAGTACTTTCTGCAAATTATTGCACGTCCGATGTTCCTTAGTGACCTGCATCACGTGAGACCACAAATAACAACAAACCCGGTACACTCGCTTCCGGTGCATTATAGGACAAGAGATACGAGTACAGTCCGATTATCATAGGACGAGCCTCATCTGAAATAGAAGCAACTAGATATATTTCCCATACGTATATATTATTATTCGTATTCTTTTTAGTATTATTATGAGTTCTGTCTTACGACCGGTCCAGTCCTTCAGTCAGTGAACTTACACCTCCAATGCACCCTGTCCTCTGCCTCCTCCTTCAGCTCCCAGAATGTTCTTCTTTCCTTCAAGTCATCCAATATTTGAATCCTCCTCCTTCCTAAGCTCCTCTTTCCCTCAACCTTTCCTCCTATGACGTCATGTAGAGGACAGTTCCTCCTAAGGATGTACCGAAGAATCACATCCAGAATGGTTCTCTTCTCACCCACTCTTCATTTGTCACCCTGTCTGTCTGTCTGTCTACCTGATCTTCCCAAGTCTTCTCCAGCTCTCCGAGTATTTCTTTCCCATCTTCCTGAGAGTCCAATTTCTGCTCCAAATGTAACAGTTCCTCAGTTTCAAACCCAGCTTGTTGGTCAGCAGTATTATTATTATTATTATTATTAGCACCGCGTCTTACTACCCGTTCGGGTTATACGCACTTACGCTAATGTGTAATGGTAGGGTGATTGTGAGATGAAATGGAGGACCTACAGTTTAACGTGGGATCCGAACCACGGTGGAGGCCTGGCATTCCCCACATTCACAAG
>CABEEJ010002746.1:58659-72217 GCA_901482245.1 Timema douglasi
GGTAAAAGTGTGTGTGGTCGAGGGGGTGGGGGTGAGTCGCTAATAAAAAAAGAAGGATAAGTGCCTATCCCTTCAAAACCTTACAAATGAAAATTATTCTCCACGGATATAAATTCAAGCAATTATAGTTCAGCACGTTAAAAAAAAAAAGGAACGACATTACGATTGGTAGAACATCTCTTGTGGTCACGCAATGTAAGACGTCAGTCTCGAAATTGTCTAGATTGCTTGTGACGTGGAGAGCCAAGTTCGAATCTCATATACAGTGGAGGGGGGTTTCCCAACAAATGATTTTATCACTGTGGTTATACAGTAGAGTCTCGGAAACTCGACATTCCGTGTAACTCGACACGTGCGCACAGTTGTTGGTGCCTGTCATCACAACCCAAGGTCGTTCAACTGTATAACCTCTCAGTTTGTTTGTGTAACTCGACACCATACCAGTCCACATTAGGTCAAGTTTCAGAGACAACCAAATTTGGGTGCATTTATTCTATTATGACTTCCTCATATCTACTGTGTTGTTCTTAAGTGATAGTTTAATGAATCTTGTGGAATACGTATCGTTTAGTCTTATGCGTGAAACACGTTTTGTATGTTGATCATATTGCTAGTGGTATCCCCAACATTGGTCAATACTAATGCGGGTGCCTTTCCTCTAATCTAGCCCTTCTCTCGTACTAATATCGTATTCCTAACCCTTAACCCTTGTGTCAAATGTACCGATAATTTTTTTTAACGAAAACGGCATGGTTTTTTAAAATTTAATTTTGATCAATTTTAGAAGTATTAAAAAATGTTTTTTTTCCAAAAAAGTTTTACAATCTTGGAAAAAATTAACTTAAAACTATTTGCTCCCAATCTTTTAAGAGTTGATTTTAAAATTACGTATGTCCCTCTGATTATCCGTCCGTCCGTCCCTGGAGTTTCACCCAAAACAGTTTGATTGATTGTTTTAAACTGTTTATATCAGGTAAATTGCCATAAGTAGTAGTGATAGTGGTAGTGATAGTGGTAGTGATAATGGTAGTGATAGTGATAGTGATAGTGATAGTGATAATGGTAGTGATAGGGATAGTGGTAGTGATAGTGATAAAGATAGTGGTAGTGATAGATTTGTTAATTTGACTTTAAAACAAAACACTAGTGTAATTAAGGACTGATTTTTAAAGAACCAACATTTACAGAAAATGGCTTTAACGATTTTGTTCAAAATAAATATTTTCTGAATAAATAACTAGCACTATATAGTTTTTTTTTTGTAAGGGAACGTCATTTAAGGTGGGGGGAATGTAGGAGACGCGAGAAAAGCTCAGTTTATTTGCAGTTTTTATACCTAAACAATTTTTTGGCAAACACAAATAAAATAATTATTTATCCGGTAGAAACTTATAGAGTTTAATTTTCTTCCCACGGTGATATCAACAGTTGTTGAATATATATATCAACAGCATGGCAATATTAAATTAAAAACTTTTTAAATGAAGAGAAAAATTGTCATTAAATCCAAGAACACCGTCGACAGATATTCAACAACTGTTGATATCACCAGGTAAATAAAATTAAACCATTTTGTTTCTATTGGAGAAATGTTTGATTTATTTTGAACAGAGAAATATTTTGCTATAAAAACTGTACGAATGAAGCCCTTATTCCGCTTACCCTACATCTTCACCTTAAGGACAGTTGTTCCAAACTACAATCAGAAAAAGTGCTCGACTGTGTTGTAACATTTATTTTCTAAATAATTATGTTAATTATATTTCCAAAGTTTCAAAAAGAGCGCGGATTATTTCGACAAGTGAATGAGTCAAGTTACAATGTTACTCATATGAGGTGGATACATGTGTTTGTTTCGCGTGTGGTTGGTCGGATGAACACAAATCTCCACTCAACTGTTTAAATTAATAACGACCACAGTGAGCATTATTTGAGTTACTTTCTGAAACAAAACTCGATTCTTTTGATCGAGTTAACATGTACCCCCTATTTCAACGCGGTATTGCCGAAATTCCGTCGCAATGTAATTATTTACCCACCACTAGAGTAATTAATTTTAAATTAGTTTTGAAATATTAATGGAAAATGTTCAGAACGCTTTAGAAATAGCCCTCGACGCGCGGCTGTTACCTCTACCAAATTAGAACTACCAGCCGCGCTATTGTGTAACCACAGCTGAATAAATTAATCCGACACGCTTCGGTCCACGAGAATCGCATGTTCGACAGCAGAGCAGTCAAGCGGTCGGGCAAGTAACTAACACACACTTCGGACACTTTCATACCTTTCTTTTTTTTGTGCCATCATGTCTGACTGACTACCCGTAAGGGTTGTACACATTATATGCATTGATCACGCTAATGTGTTGCATACGAAAAATGTTTAGTTATGAAGAAGTGTATTCGCATTTTCTTGGAAGGTGAGAGGGAAAACAATTCAAGAGATTACATCCGACAAGGATTCGGAACCCTGTCTCCTCATACATTGCCGTAGTGATGCCCTAAACCATTCAACCATTGAAGTACAGAAGTTCACTTTCATAATGTTCCCACCAGTAGTGTCTCGTATATTTTTCTTGGGTGTTCTGTCTTTCGACGTGTCCGTTGCCTCTTCTGAATTATGTTCTTAAGCGTGTATTATCAACAGCTTACTTTTTAATATTCAGAAATTCCCTCCTCTTTCGTTGTTTATGGCCACCAATCCGATTCATTCGGGATCTTCCTAGTGTCTTTTCCAGGTCCACTTTTCTCGTCGATATCCTGCGTAAGGCTATAAAGTATCCCAACAGAAGGGTCGTAGAGAAAGTCACCAAACAGAAGGGTCATGAAGAGAGTCACCAAACAGAAGGGTCATGAAGAGAGTCACCAAACAGAAGGGTCATGAATAGAGTCACCTAACAGATGGGTCATGAAGAGTGTCACCAAACAGAAGGGTCATGAAGAGAGTCACCAAACAGAAGGGTCGTAGAGAAAGTCAACCAACAGAAGGGTCATGAAGAGAGTCACCAAACAGAAGGGTCGTAGAGAAAGTCAACCAACAGAAGGGTCGTAGAGAAATTCACCCAACAGAAGGGTCATGAAGAGTCTCAACAAACAGAAGGGTCGTAGAGAAAGTCAACCAACAGAAGGGTCATGAAGAGAGTCACCAAACAGAAGGGTCGTAGAGAAAGTCACTCAACAGAAGGGTCGTAGAGAAAGTCACTCAACAGAAGAGTCGTAGAGAAAGTCACCTAACAGAAGGGTCGTAGAGAAAGTCAACCAACAGAAGGGTCGTAGAGAAATTCACCCAACAGAAGGGTCATGAAGAGTCTCAACAAAACAGAAGGGTCGTAGAGAAAGTCACCCAACAGAAGTGTCAAGAAGAAAGTCACCAAACAGAAGGGCCGTAGAGAAAGTCACCCAACAGAAGTGTCAAGAAGAAAGTCACCCAACAGAAGGGCCGTAGAGAAAGTACCTAAACACTCCCTTCCAACACATCCAAGTCAAGAATACCTCGTTGAGACTCCTTTGTTCCGTCGTCAGCTCTCGAGACAATAGCACCACTAGACACACCACTCCATAAAGACGCTGCTCTAGAACCTTCTCAATCAGAGAACAAACCAACGTCTTCCTAGAAGTGCGCGCGTTTATACCTCAGATCAATCCAAGATTCAAGTTCACCTTGATGAATGTCGAGACATTAGGGGCTGATTAATATTCAGAGGTGAATTAAGAGTCGTGCCCGGTTTACTTCACTGTGATGTTAACATGTACTCAAGTCTAATAAACACTTCAACAAAGGTCATCTAGTAACACTAATCACCACTATAATAATTACTAGATTCTCTGTCCCGCCAACAAAATATCGAAGCCCATAAGAGCTAGGAAACTGTCATTATTCTGACATGTGGGCCCTACCCCGAAAGGGTATAGGAATACTTGGTGATCGAAAGTTCACAGGTACCAAAAGTGTTGTTTATAGTGAAATAGGTGTCAGACTTCTATGCTGGTGGCTGGGGTTCAATCCTCGGTATCGGAAAAGATTTATCTGATTACCAAACCCTTCCTTCACCTCTGACAAGACATCTTGTGAGTGTGGGGAATGCCAGGCCTCCACTGTGGTTCGGATTCCACGTTAAACTGTAGGTCCTCCATTTCATCACCCTACCATTACACATTAGCGTAAGTACGTATAACCCGAACGGTTAGTAAGACGCGGTGCTAATAATAATAATAATAATAATAATAATAATAATATAGTGAAATACCAATTGAACAGTTTAACACTTTCATTGAAGTAAATATTGTATCTACTATATGAGTTTTCCCTTGAAATGCGTCTCCCAGATTTTAAAGGTCACTAAAAAATATTATTCTCATTCGCAGGGGTGTAGTCGTAAATTTAGCAGTGCCGGAACAGAAAGCCGCCACAAAGTTGAGGGGAGCGGTTTTGGAGCCCCAATGGCCATGGGCGAAAAAATTGAACAAATATAAATGCCTCTAGAGTCTAGAAGCTATTTAGAGCTTTTTTTTAAAGGCTACTAAGGAAGAAACTTACTTAGCGCACTTTCCTCTAAAATTCTAAGAATTCGCCAAGATCACAGTAGATTTCATCAGAATTTATTGATTCATAGTATGAAATTTTTTTTTTAACATATATTATTATTATTATTATTATTAGCACCACGTCTTACTACCCGTTCGGGTTACACGCACTAAAGCTAATGTGTAATGGTAGGGTGATTGTGAGATGAAATGGAGGACCTACATTTTAACGTGGAATCCGAACCACGGTGGAGGCCTGGCATTCCCCACACTCACAAGATGTCTTGTCAGAGGTGAAGGAAGGGTTTGGTAATCAGATAAATCTGTGCCGGGACCGAGGATTGAACCCCGGCCGCTTTAACATATAATATTGATATTAAATCAATTATCTAACTTGGAATTGCATTGTATGATAATTTACTAAAAAATGAAAAAAATAATTATGTATCTTTCCACGAAAAGAAGTGCCTGAATGGCGTTCCCACTCCACTAAACCCCTGCTAATTAGCAATTATGGTCCAAAAATGCTAATGGAACACATTACACGAACAGAAATGAAGATGATTATTTCTAAACGGGTATTAGCACATTAGTATCCGTTCATGTTGTACGCTTGCGTTAATTATGTCAATGGAATAGGGATGAGGTAGATACGATTTTGGAAAAAATGTACACGTATTAAGGTGGTGGTGGAGTGGGAAACCATTTAGTAAAAAAATTACTCTCAATACACCAGACCTAGGTTCAAACTACGATCTTCCCATCATCAGCAGTCCAGTGTATTTCGAGATTCCATTTGATATTACAACCCCTGTATGTGCTATTGTACCAATGAGACACTGATATAGAATATAGTCCATGCCATCTTACAACCCCTGTATGTGCTACTGTACCAATGAGACACTGATAGAGAAGGGAAGATAGTCCATGCCATCTTACAACCCCTGTATGTGCTACTGTACCAATGATACACTGATAGAGAAGGGAAGATAGTCCATGCCATCTTACAACCCCTGTATGTGCTACTGTACCAATGAGACACTGATAGAGAAGAGAAGATAGTCCATGCCATCTTACAACCCCTGTATGTGCTACTGTACCAATGAGACACTGATAGAGAAGGGAAGATAGTCCATGCCATCTTACAACCCCTGTATGTGCTACTGTACCAATGAGACACTGATAGAGAAGGGAAGATAGTCCATGCCATCTTACAACCCCTGTATGTGCTACTGTACCAATGAGACACTGATAGAGAAGGGAAGATAGTCCATGCCATCTTACAACCCCTGTATGTGCTACTGTACCAATGAGACACTGATAGAGAAGGGAAGATAGTCCATGCCATCTTACAACCCCTGTATGTGCTACTGTACCAATGAGACACTGATAGAGAAGGGAAGATAGTCCATGCCATCTTACAACCCCTGTATGTGCTACTGTACCAATGAGACACTGATAGAGAAGGGAAGATAGTCCATGCCATCTTACAACCCCTGTATGTGCTACTGTACCAATGAGACACTGATAGAGAAGGGAAGATAGTCCATGCCATCTTACAACCCCTGTATGTGCTACTGTACCAATGAGACACTGATAGAGAAGGGAAGATAGTCCATGCCATCTTACAACCCCTGTATGTGCTACTGTACCAATGAGACACTGATAGAGAAGGGAAGATAGTCCATGCCATCTTACAACCCCTGTATGTGCTACTGTACCAATGAGACACTGATAGAGAAGGGAAGATAGTCCATGCCATCTTACAACCCCTGTATGTGCTACTGTACCAATGAGACACTGATAGAGAAGGGAAGATAGTCCATGCCATCTTACAACCCCTGTATGTGCTACTGTACCAATGAGACACTGATAGAGAAGGGAAGATAGTCCATGCCATCTTACAACCCCTGTATGTGCTACTGTACCAATGAGACACTGATAGAGAAGGGAAGATAGTCCATGCCATCTTACAACCCCTGTATGTGCTACTGTACCAATGAGACACTGATAGAGAAGGGAAGATAGTCCATGCCATCTTACAACCCCTGTATGTGCTACTGTACCAATGAGACACTGATAGAGAAGGGAAGATAGTCCATGCCATCTTACAACCCCTGTATGTGCTACTGTACCAATGAGACACTGATAGAGAAGGGAAGATAGTCCATGCCATCTTACAACCCCTGTATGTGCTACTGTACCAATGAGACACTGATAGAGAAGGGAAGATAGTCCATGCCATCTTACAACCCCTGTATGTGCTACTGTACCAATGAGACACTGATAGAGAAGGGAAGATAGTCCATGCCATCTTACAGCCCCTCTATGTGCTACTGTACCAATGAGACACTGATAGAGAAAAGAAGATATTCCATGCCATCTTACAACCCCTCTATGTGCTACTGTACCAATGAGGCAAGGGTAAAGGAGAGTTTTGTCTCTTATTGTGGGGTCTGTCAGCAACACGCAAACGGCCCAAAATACCCACTATAAGTGACATCGCGAACCTAGAGGGGTATGTCGACGCGTCTTCGCCAAACATGTCAACCAGCCCTACCTCTTTCCCCTTACCGATCCATCCCTTACCCTCTTCTTCTTTCCAGGCAGACCACACGCACACACACACACACACACACACACACACACACTGGGGCTTAACTAGAATTATAGTCCCAAGTCGTCTGTTCCAGTCGTTTCTCGGAGAAACTACTCCACAAAAGACAGTAGAATTGGAAAGGGTTTTTTTTGTTGGTGAAGGGGATGAAAAGGAAGGGGGGAAATAAGAACTAAGGGAACTTCTCTTAAATTATCGGTACTAAATATTCCTGGCGATATCAAAAATTTAATGCTATTGTCTTTGAAAGGCAAGACATACTTTAAGAAGAAGTAGAAATCACTTTTCAAAGAATTGGAATTAAAGAATGTTTGATTTCCTTCATAAATAAATATATATATATATATATATATATATATTTGTGTGTATGTGTATTTATTTTAGATTGAAAGTAAAAATTAAGAATAAAAAAATATCTTTTTGAGGGGTGATGGAAGAGGATGTGAGAAAAACAATATTTTTGAAATTTTTAAGGATAAACATTTTCTTGACAAAATAAATCAAATATTTATCCAGTACAGACATATAATTTAATCTTCTTCACATGGTGGTCTCAAAATGTCTTGAATATCTTTCAAGATGTCCTGGAATCTACTGACACCTTTTTATCTTCATTTAAAAAAAGTTTGTCATCTAACACCGCTATGATCATGACAGATATTCAACAAATGATGATATCACCTTTTTAAGAGAATTAAACTCTTGCGTTTGTACTGGATAAATATTTTATTTAATTTTGGTTTAAAAAAATGCTTTGCTATAAAAACTGTAAAAAAACACTGGCCTTTTCTTGCGTCCCCTACATCCCAGTTTAAACCTTATATGAGATGAAAAAAATGGGTGACAACTATTTTTTTTAAATATTAAAAATTACCAAACAAATATTTAAGCTACAATTTTTATTTTATTTAAATAGGTGGACACACCAAATTGTCTTCGGCATTTCGACACACAACATTCCAACACTTTGTCTGTCAGTTAGAGCATCTGTCTATTGAGCAAAGAGTCAGGGGTTCATTTCTCAGTACGGCTGTTGTAAATAATAATAATATTTAGCACCACGTCTTACTACCCGTTCGGGTTATACGCTTTAAGTACTAATTACTCTAATGGATTAGGAATTGGGAAGATAGAACTAGAGGAAGTGAACCCGCATTTGCGTGGAGGGAGAGTGGTAAACCATTTAGGAAACCCCCCCCCCCCAGTTCACCCGACCGAGATTCGAACCTCGATCTCCCCGTCCTCAGCAGTCGAGCTCAACACGACAAGCGCGTTAGCCGACTACGTCACCGAGGCGGGTACGGCTGCTGTAAAATATAATTGTTGACGAAAATTTGGGCTTCCCCTTTAATAGTGATGAATTAATGACCGGTAGACTAGGCGTTGTATAGGTCCTAGAATTAAGCTTGTCTGTAGGTCATCTTAGCTCGGTTGATATAATCAGTTACTCAGGTTATACGAGTGTATGATAGTGTATGATAATGGGTTAGAGATGAGGAAGGAAGCATTTTAAAGGTAATCTATTTGCATTTGCATGGAAGTATAATGAGAAACCATTTAGGAAAAACTACCCTCAGTAGACCCAATCGAGATTTAAACCGTGATATCCCTGTCATCAGCAGGTCAATCTAACGTGAGAGTGACGCCTAAGACCGTGCGGCCATTGAAGTGGGTAGAAAATAAATACCCACCATATCATAGCTGAACATAAATATATATATTTGAAAAAAACAACATTTTCCAAGCCAGTGGTTGGGTTCCAGGCCCTGTATTTATTTCCCGGGGGGTGGGGAGGGGGAGAACGTATCCTTTCACCCCCTTTCACCCCTCAAGCTTTTTATTCAAGTTTCCTAGCAAGACGTGGCTTCATCCCGCGGTAAATAATTAAAGACAACTTACAAGATCTCGCTAAAATAAAATAAAAAGGAAGGAGGGGGTGGGTGGGACGAATTTATTATTTAATATTAAAAATATTGACATATCTATAAACTGCCTGTATTCAAAACATAGGAGAACAATTTCAGTTCCCTACCACACACAGACACGAGCCTACACGATCCTACACATACACTGTATTTAAATAATCTTAATGTAACAACACAATCGTGTATAACGTCTCATATAGTTAGATTTAGTTAAAAATAAGAATCTACAAAATAAGTAATCAGTAGACCATCGTTAATTTTTTTTTCTACGAAAAATAGGTTCTACTGTTTTATTTATTAGGGAAAACTCTCCCCCAGATACCCATTTTGTTCAAACTCCAAGAGGTATTTTAGAAAAATCTCGTATTTCTACAAATCAGTAAACTACCCTTAATTTTAGAGTTCGAATTAAAATCACGATTTATTCTCAAAGTAGAATGATAAAACACATAAATACAAAGTTTTAACCAAATCTATAGAACCTGTTAAAACTGTAAGGTGGATGGAGTTTATTAGTGTATAGGCAGGGATAGATGGAGTGTATTAATGTATAAGCTAGTGATATATGGAGTGTATTAGTGTATAAGCTAGTGATATATGGAGTGTATTAGTGTATAGGCTAGTGATATATGGAGTGTATTAGTGTATAGGCAGGAATATATGGAGTGTATTAGTGTATAAGCTAGTGATAGATGGAGTGTATTAGTGTATAAGCTAGTGATATATGGAGTGTATTAGTGTATAAGCTAGTGATAGATGGAGTGTTTTAGTGTATAGGCAGGGATATATGGAGTGTATTAGTGTATAAGCTAGTGATAGATGGAGTGTATTAGTGTATAGGCAGGGATAGATGGAGTGTATTAGTGTATAGGCAGGGATAGATGGACTGTATTAGAGTATAAGGCAGGGATAGATGGAGTGTATTAGTGTATAGGCAGGGATAGATGGAGTGTATTAGTGTATAGGCAGGGATAGATGGAGTGTATTAGTGTATAAGGCAGGGATAGATGGAGTGTATTAGAGTATAAGCTAGTGATGGATGAAAGCGCTATACTGAAGGGGCGGCTGGGCAGACCCGCCAAGCTCTCTTGTGACGCGGAATGACTAAGAGCTCTCGAGTCTTGGGTTGGCCAGTGTTATACCCGAGACTCCGCGTTCCCTTCTATTTCTCCGTGTCCCACTTCTGTGTCTGGTGATAAAGATGGATGCTTCCTGTCAGACAAAGTTTGTTTTTGTACAAACTGAAGTCAGCTAAGTGAAGACAAACTGGAGAGGTTTTTTTTATCTCTCTCTCTTCTTTCCACTCGCGCATGGGCACAAAAAACCAAGCTTGATAGATCGATGGAAGACAGTTCACCATTTACACTTAAATTCATTTAAAGTTATAAAAAAAAGGAGGTCGTTGAAGAAGTCAGATACTATTTTCCGTCAATTGAGTAGTTATTTATAATTTTCTCAAACCAACATCTGTGGCCGCATGGTCTAAGGCGTCATTCTCGCATTAGACTAGACTGCTGATGACGGGGAGATAGGGGTTCAAATCTCTGTCAGGTGTAATTAGGGTGGGGTTTTTTTTCTCAAATTGTTTTTCACCTTCCCTCCAAACAAATTCGGGTACACTTCCTATAATTATAACCTTTCTAATCCCTAAAACAATTATCGTAGTTAGTACATAAGCTTATATTATTATTATTATTATTGTTATTAGCACCGCGTCTTACTACCCGTTCGGGTTATACGCACTTACGCTAATGTGTAATGGTACGGTGATTGTGAGATGAAATGGAAGGATCCGAACCACGGTGGAGTCCTGGCATTCCACACATTCACAAGATGTCTTGTCAGAGGTGAAGGAAGGGTTTGGTAATCAGATAGATCTGTGCCGGGACCGTGGATTGAACCCCGGCCACCAGCACAGAAGTCTGACACCTTACCCCTGGACCGCCAGGTCACCCATAAGCATATAACCCGAACGGGTAGTAAGACGTGGTTCTAAAAATGCCTTAATTTTGGGGAGCTCTTATTTTGTTTCTAGGGCTAGCCAGTCCCGGTAGTTCCTACAGTTCTTAGAACTATTTATTTTTGTTGAAATTAATCAAATATAACTTCAGTAGATACATTTAGTTTAATTTCTACACTTGTTAATATCAACAGTTGTTGAATATTTGTCGTGATCATGGCGGACTTTAACAGGACTTATCTCTAACATTAACATTTATCAACACATCAAAAGTGGCTCATGGTTCACCATTATTAAAATATGACTCAACCGACGTACCAAGACCTCCTGAGGTCTGCGTGAGTCACCTGACTATGTATAGTCATATCTTCATAGGAAGTATCTATTAGAAAACATAAACACGTCATATTATCTCCCACGGGTCAACATTTATAACAATTTTACTATGTTATTATTGTTGTTTGATAAGTATTGATAATATCTATCAAAAGTTACAGGTGAAGATCACGTGACTTGATGAATACAAGTCTAATCAGATCTAGTATCATTTATAAATGTAAGATAAGGTTTTTATTATGAATATTGTACAGTATTAGCTATTATAACAGTCTAATAAAGCTATTCCTATTAATAGTGTACAGTAGTAGCTATAACAGTCAGATAAAGCTATTCCTATTAATATTGGTCTGTAGTAGCTATTATAACAGTCTGATAAAGCTATTCCTATTAATATTGTACAGTAGTAGCTATTTTAAGTCAGATAAAGCTATTCCTATTAATATTGTACAGCAGTAGCTATTATAACAGTCTGATAAAGCTATTCCTATTAATATTGTACAGTAGTAGCTATTTTAAGTCAGATACAGCTATTCCTATTAATATTGTACAGTAGTAGCTATAACAGTCTAATAAAGCTATTTCTATCAATATTGTACAGTAGTAGCTATTATAACAGTCTGATAAAGCTATTCCTATTAATATTGTACAGTAGTAGCTATTTTAAGTCAGATAAAGCTATTCCTATTAATATTGTACAGCAGTAGCTATTATAACAGTCTGATAAAGCTATTCCTATTAATATTGTACAGTAGTAGCTATTTTAAGTCAGATACAGCTATTCCTATTAATATTGTACAGTAGTAGCTATAACAGTCTAATAAAGCTATTTCTATCAATATTGTACAGTAGTAGCTATTATAACAGTCTGATAAAGCTATTCCTATTAACATTGGTCTGTAGTAGTCTTGTAGAGTTTAATTAGACTGAGTAGACTTGTCCGTCCATCAGCCAATCAAAAGACAACTTCATTACAAGCGTCCCGACGCTGGTGCTGCAGAGTCTCGTCTATTCATATACGGACGGACGCCCAGGACTGGGAGGAGAGTTATGACATATACACGCAGTTATTAGTGGCCGGGAAGTGAGGAATTAATCTCGGAGACTTTAGAATGAAAAGAGTTGTATTGGGGTTTTTTGCTTTTCTCCCCTCAAACCAGTAGTTTTTTTCCCTTCTTTTCATAAAAAAAATAATACTTGCTGTAGACGTCGATTCTAAAAAGCAGACTTTTAATAATCCTTTTTTTATCCTTCTCTTTTTTTCTTCCAGTATATAAAAGTTAATCCGTCCTATTTTTTTTTACTATAAGTCTTTGTGGTAGTGTTTTTATGACGACAATACATCACATGACGACAAAGGAAGATGACTATTCCTGTCCACACACTACTTTAAATATTAAACTCTAGAAATCGTTTCAAGTTTCTTTCAATTTATTTGAACGGATACTTTTCCACGCACAGACAGACAGACATGTATTTCAAAATTAATGTTGGGTATATTTATATTTTCATATAAAATTTGTTATATTATATATTTTCTCATAGAGATAAGGTATTGTAATAGTTAACATTTGTGACCTCAATATTGTGATAAATCTTGGACGTTTTGTGTCTGCCTCTGTCTGTATGTGTGTATGTGTGTCTGTCCACCCCTGAGTAATTTGTTCATTTGTTTTATAGTTTACTACGTTCTCCCTACTGTAACAAAGAACTACAATTTGTTTGTTATTTGTTATAGTGAAAATTATTGTAACACTGTATTGTTTAGTAGGAATTTTCTGATGAACTATACAGATAATCCTTATATTAGTATTAATTTATAAGTGTTTTTTGTAGTGTTTGTGCGATTGTAGTGTTTTTATTCGTCTAAAAAACATACCTCTTTTTTTTTCCAAAAGAAGGCAATTGCCTAATAGACCCATAAAAACTATTAAAATCAAAATAATATATTATATTAGTTCACTGTTCAGAACTTTATGTTGCAAAATTACTATAATCTATTTTTTATTAACATCGCGAGGCAGTCGTCTCTGGATTTTATATAGACAAGCAGCTCCCCCCCCCCAACATTTCCTGACCCCTCGCAATTCCAGTCCCAACAATATCGCCAAAATTGAAACAAGCAAAAATATGACCAACGTTTACTTAGGGTTGGGGGGAGGGGGGAATTTGCTATTAACTAAATAGTTCATTCAAA
>CABEEJ010002747.1:0-13965 GCA_901482245.1 Timema douglasi
CCAGTAGTTTCGGAGCCTATTCATTACAAACAAACAAACAAACAAAAAATCAAACCTTTCCTCTTTATAATATTAGTATGATGATCCATTAATTAAGAGTCCTCTGTGTTTTATCTATATCATGGGTGGAGAGGGGAGGGGACCAGTGGCGGATCGTGTATAGGCACTGTAGAACTGCAGCACCCCCTATTTCCACTTGATATTATCGATAACATTTAATATAATGAGTCTTTTTTTCTTTAATTCTTTGTTTATTTTTATAGTACAATATATATTCCTTAAGCGTAATGTCAGTACTTCAGTAGCCATCCCCCAGTTTATGAAAAAGTAAAAAAATCTTTGTATGGAACTGTGCGCTTCACAGTGCCAGCGACGTGGTGTTTGACTGTTGTGTGCATGCGCACATAGGAGGAGGGTGGGGAGGAAGGCAGGCAGGACTGCCAAGTAGAGAGAGCACTGTTGCTCTCGCAGTGCCAGCTCTGGTGTGATGGTGAAAGGAAGTGTTTTTTTTTACTCAGCGTGTGTTGTGCTTAAAAACTGTGTACCATATTCTTGAATATGATAAAGTGTAGACGAGTGTAGAATTAGATTAGTATTCTACTTCCATCTATTCTATTTGATTAATTTTATTCGGTTATTTTATTTAACAGAAAATTTTAACCATGACCTTGAATCCCCAAGAAATATATTCTGTGACTATAAGTGAACTACAACAGCTTATGTTTTCACAGCTATCTCTCCATGAGAAAGTTACAGTTAAGAAAATAGGTCGTTCAACACCTGATATTCTAATAGCTCAGCCAGGCAAAAGCAACAACAAGAAATATATTCGTAACTTTAATTATGAATGGTATCGACGGGAAAGTTGGCTTTGCGGCTGTGAAGTAAAAACTGCACTATTTTGCTTCTTGTGTTTGCTGTTTGGAGGTGATGTACCGTGGACAAAAGATGGTTTTAGAAATATAAACAAAATGAAGAAAAAACTGAAAAGCATGAGAAGTCAAAGAAGCACGTTGATAATGTTGTTTCACTGTCAATCTTAGGACTCTGAGAAACTTAGTGAGCCATACAGACTTTCAATCAATTAGCATAATATGAAAGTTAAAAATAACTGTGAAATTTTGTCCAAAATAATAGTCTGCATTTACATTTTGGAAAATTTGAAGGGCTCTTACGTGGACATGATGAAAAAGACGATTCAGTAAATTTAGGGGTATTTAGAGGATTATTAAATTTTACATCTAGATTAAATTCAGATTTGAAGAATCACTTAGAAACTAATGCAGTCCTCAAAGGTGTTTCTAAGACCATTCAGAATGAGATACTGGACTGCCTGCTACAAATATACCATGAGGAGATAAGGATGGAAATTAGAAAAGCTTCCTTTGTAGCTGTCATGACTGATGACACAATAGATTTTTCGGAACACACTCAAATGGTCCTTGTTCTACGGTACGTATTGGATAGACATATTTGATCGTTTTTTGGGATTCTTTATTACAGAAAATCAAACTGCAGATGGCATATAAAAACTTATTTTAGAACAATTGAACATAGTCCTTCAAGGAAATGGACAAAAACTGATAGCTCAGACATTTGATGGTGCAAAGGTTATGAAAAGCAAAAAATAAGGAGTTCAATCAAAAATAAAACAGTTTGTAGTAATGCACATTTCATTCACTGTGATGCACATCAAATTAATTTAATAATGAGAAATGCGCCAAGTCCTACACGAAACACAAGAATTTTTTTTCTCTAACATTATGGCTAACCCAACATTCTTCTCTAGATCACCACAACGTGTGTCCATTCTCAAGAAATATTATGGACGTCAGCATTCCACGTCCATCCTCTACAAGGTGGAATTTCAACATACGGACCATAAACAGAGTTCATGAAAATGCAGATAAAACCATTGCAGAAGCAACAGGAATTTTAAAATACCTGAATGATGATAATTTAAAGTTTTGGTTAAAGGTTTTTCATCAGATTATGCCTCATGTTGAAATAATCTACAACCAAATCAATCTCAAGAAATAAGTGTGTTTTTAAAGTTAATGAATATATAACAAATTTCAAAACTGCTATTTTAAAATTGAGAAACTCAAAAGTACTGTGAGAATCCTTCAAAGACACTCATGGTAGATGCTAAGGAAGTGTTTGACTATATGTGTTGATATAATGGACAGATATTCTTCCACTAAATACTTAGTAGCTGCTAAATTGTTCAACAAGAATTGCTTCACTAGATTTAAGAATGAACATTCCACAAAAGAGATAGTACTGACCACTGAAGCTTATCCCATGATTGACAAAGAAAAGCTTGAAACTGAACTAAAAGTATGCTATTGTAGGACTGATATTCATAAATATTGCAAATTAATTGAGCTGCTGTAATTTATCTTGGAAAATAATCTAGATGATGTTTTAAGTGAAATTAATAAACTGATAAAAATCCTCTTGATAATTCCCATGACTACATCAGAGGCAGAGTGCTGCTTTTCAACATTGAAAAGAATAAAAACTTTTTAAGAAGCACTATGAATTCGGAAAGACTAAATGCGCTTGCGGTACTTGCAATGGAGAAGAATTTCCTCAGTTGTTATCCGGAGATCAAGGAGAAAATTATTGAAATTTTTTCGCAAATTAAAACCAGAAGAATATATTTCATTATTAAATGAATAGATCAATCTTGAACTTTAACAATTTAAGTTAAAGTAAGTAAAAAAGTATTTTTTTGGATAAGATTTTATCAAGTTCCTGAATAAAATTTATTTCAATACATGTTTTAATCCTTTTAAATAATTTTAAAACAAAGGCTAAACATTTTCTGGAGCAGCACCCTCACTAATTTTAGCTACGAGCCGCCACTGGAGGGGAACTTATCTTGTAAAATGGTAGGGGATGTTAGTGACGATGGTGATGATGCTGAGGGATTGAAGAACAGAAGGGTATGGGGTTCAAAACCAGTCTTTTGTTTCACAGATTACCTCTACATGACGCGGGAAGCTTTACCGGGCTCTTCAACTGGATAAAAGAGGAATACCCTACACTTTAAAGCTTCCTCCCTACGTCACCTATGAAACTGTCGGCACGTTCTAGCTGAAGAGCTTAGTGACGCAAGCGCAGTCACTGTGACTTGATGGTTTTTTTTATAGGCTGTCACACGCTCGACAAGTTTTTGAACTCGTAAGTTAGGGCTCCTTTATACAGGTGTTTTGTGTCACGCGTTCTATAATACACAGGAGACAATAAATGCTTTTATATACTGCCGCGCGCCATTTATTTCGCTGCGATCTGAAAAGTATGTCATTGTAACCTAGAGATCGCCACGTCAAGAATGACTTGAGATGATCCAAGATACAGTATATTCAATGGGGAGTTTTATACAGGCGTCGGCCTTTGTGTCGCCTTGCTGGCCGTGATATTTTTAAATCTTCTTATATATATATATACATTTAAAAAGAATGGTAAATCCGTTTGTATGTCATACATTTCACTGGTTTGCTTTAAAAATGAGAAAACATTAAACCGTGCCACTTTGTGACATCACGTTAAACCTATATCACTTACCTAATTTATGTATTTTATGGTGGGCGAGACGGACTCTTCAACAAAAAAAGATAATGTAAAACAGAAGGCAACATGTTCTGAAACGTGTATTCTGCTAAAAAGTTTTACTTCATGTGACGCATACTATAAACAGAGGGTCTGGAGTGTGCTAACTTATGTTACAAACTAGTTAGGTCTCTGGCGAATCACCGAGCCACGTGGTGTCAAGGAAAGGTCGAGAGGCTTCGAGGGAGAAGGTTCCAGAGCGCTTTCCTGGACAAACTGTGTTGAGCTGATGAAGGCTTAGCAAAAGTGACGATAGTTAACGCTAGCTTTGATCAGAACTTATATATAGCTTGAATTTATTAAGAGTGGACCCTTTGAAAATTCAATCTTCTTTTGGCGGTCAACACTGAAACAAATTAAATTTATTATTTTTTATAACATCGCGTATGACTGACTACCTGTTCGGTTTATACGCTCATGTACTAACTAAGCTTGTGTTTTTAGGAAGGTTATATTCAAAGAAGGTATACCCGCATTTGCGTCGAGGAAGTGTGGAAAACCACTTTGGGAAATCCACCCTCAGTACATCAAACCGATATTCGAATCTCGAGTTCTCCGTCGTCGGCAGTCTATTCTACTGTGAGAGTAGCACGTTAGACCATGCAGGTCACTATATTATTACTTATTTGTGCTATTTTATTGATAATATATATAAAAAATAACAGCTGCAAATTACATGACCTGACATGTGAACAGTTAAAGAATATATATATCAATCTTTTTATAGCTGTCAGATCCACCTCGGTGGCGTAGTTGGCTAACGCGCTAGTCGTGTTAATATCGACTTCTGAGGACGGGGAGATCGAGGTTCGAATCTCGGTCGGGTGAATTGGGGAGGGGTTTCCTAAATGGTTTTCCACTCGCCCTCCATGAAAATGCAGGTTCACTTCCTCTAATTCAACCCTCCCAATTCCTAATCCATTAGCGTAGTTAGTACTTAAAGCGTATAATCCAAACGGGTAGTAAGACGCGCTGCTAAATATTATTAAATAATATTATAGCTGTCAGATATGTCCAGTCGTAAGAAAATTATGGTATAAGATTACGTTGGTAGATGGCAATGATAGCTGCCATTAATTCTAGTGTGCTGGTAATAAAAAGAAAATGGTTCGATTCCTGGCTTGGTGTGTTTTCCTAAATGGCTTAACTCTCTCCCTACCCGCAAATGCGTGTAAGTTTTTCTAGATTATACCTTCCTCCTCCCTACCCCATTACTGAAAATGTATGGCTAGCTTTGGCAGGTAGCAGGAAAGCGATGGCGCTTGAATTTTAGTTTTTTCACCTAAAGAAAAAGTTTGTTTAGAATAATTACTCATATGAAATGATGATAAGGTAAATATATTTGTTGAGAAGTATTTTTTTGTTGGTATATTCCAAAATGAAAAAGCTGTGTCTGTGTGTGAAGAAAAAAACTTTTACGGAATAATCTAGACTCTGAGTTGCAAATCATCCATATTGAGTAGATTTTTTGATCAAAGCCTTTTGATTCTCATAAATAAAATATATTAATTCAATCCACGTAATTGATTTTTGAGAAATAGTATTTTTATAGACAATCTTATCTGTGACTAGTATTCCCAGTTTATGGGGCAAATACTATTATTTAATTGGGGCTATTTTATTATAAGCCACTAATAATTATATTAACTATGATTTGGGTTAATCACCTTAGACATAATGAGGTTATCTGAAATACATTAAGGGCAACTAAGTTAGAGGTTAATACAGTAAATTATACTGGGCGAATCGTTAACCACGCCGATATGTAAATATAGTTATTACCACAGGGTCGATACATGATGCTGAAATAACGTTATAGAGGCGAACGACCTGATCTCTAGCAGCAGACGACGTGAACTAATGCTCTAAATACATTTTACTTTGTTATTTTGCTAGAATTATACTAATGTCCCTTTAACAATGAACATATGGTCAAGGGCGTCAGCCTGTTTTTCAGAGAAAGGAAGCTTGAGGTTAAAATTACAATAATTTTGGATTTGTTTATTTCCCCATAAAGGTTTCCCACTGGCCCTCTAAGAAAATATTAGTATCCTTCCTCGGTATAACATTTTACTTATATTCTACGTTATTATTTTATACACGCGAAAAGACAGGAAATATAATAAGACAAATACCCGCTTAAGTGGCTGCATGACCTAAGGCGTCACATTCGCAACATTCTAGACTGCCGATGACGGGGTGACCGGGTGTATTGAGGGTAGTGTTTACTAAATAGTTTCTCATTCTTCATCAAAATGCAGGTACACCTGCTCTAAATTCAACCTGCCGTATCTTGAACCCACAAGCGTAATCAGTGCATCGGCGTACAACCCAAATGGGTAGTATAAAATGGTGCTAAAAAGAAACAAGATGCAGAACATGGTAAATAAATTATTATATCGAGATTAGTGTCTGACAGCGAGACCTGCACGTTTCTCCTTGTTTTTAACTGTGCTCTCTACTCTCTCTATCTCCTTCCTGGGTTAGCAGGTACTCAGCAAATCTCACTTCAAGCGAGATTAAAGAAGATCTGGAGAGAGGGAAAGGGACACGTCTGTAAGAGTCTGGGCCCATTTTATTCTAACCCACTATTCTATAAATGGATGATTCCTGACTCTTTAACTGTGACCTATATATACACGGTTGGTGATAGCCATAGGAGCTCCAGTCCAATTTGTGGATAGTGGACCAGCGTGTCCTAGGGGTTTGGCGAGCATGTTCAACGAGTGGATCAGCGTGTCCGGCAAGTGGACTAGCAAGTCCAGAGACTGGGCCAGCGTGCAGAACAGTGTGTCCAGTGAGTGGACTAGCATGTCCAGAGACTGGACCAGCGTGTCCAGCGAGTGGGACAACATGTTTGTTGAGTGGGCCAGAGGGTCTGGCACGTGGGTTGGCGTATCAAGCGAGCTAGTTGGCTTGCCTTTAGAGTTGGCTGGCGTATTCAGCGAGTGATCTGGCGTGTTCATAGAGTGTGCTACCGTAACCAGCGTGTGGTTCAGTATGTCCATCGAGAGGGCCATAATGCCTAGCGTGTGTGCCAGCGTGTCCAGCGAGGGAGTCAGCATGTCTGGTGAGTGGGCCAGCGTGTCCGACGATTGGACCAGGGTGTCAAGTAAGTATAGGTCAGCGTATCCAGCGAGTGGGTAAGCGTGTCCAGTGTATAGGCCAGCGTGACCAATGAGTAGGCCGTCGTGTCCGGCTTTCGTGTAACGCGGATCAACACAGACGCGTGGAGACCAGTGACGACTTAGGTGAGCCACAAGGTCAATGTAGACATTGATTGTTATTATAGACTGTGTTAATATTTTGTATCTCTTATACATATTTAAATAACCATGTGTTTTATAGCTATTAAGTTGTTTATTTTGTTGGATTACATTTTGTTTTTCTCATACTCTTACTAACTTACAGAATTAATTATTAATCATATTATTTAATTCAGTTAGTATTGTTTATTTGTAGTTAATTTGATACTATCAGTGTTTGTATTTTTAATTTTTAATAATACAAAAAATTTCAAAAATTTTCGAATCTCGAGGAAAATTTAGTTGAGTATATTTTAAATCCACATGTATCATCACGTGGAGGTTGTCCGCAAGAATCGTCCTGATGGTTGAGTTATTCGTCATTTAGCACATAGGGATAGTTAATTAGGTTGTTGTCAGGTTAAGCGAGGCTTGAAAAGAACTGAATTTGTAAACTGTCTTCTATATCTATATAAATAATCACTCATTATTTGTTTATTTACTTTGGGTATTTAACGTGCATTATCTGAGCCACTCTTTATATAAGCACACGATAATTTCTATGAGTGAGAGCGAAATGTCCTACCAGCCTTCCCGAGAGAGGTATTTTCACACATATATCCCAGGGTTATTTTATATCTCACAATCGACATGGGACTGGCGGATTTACTTCCACTCCGAAAGAAGTTGTGCAACGGATTTTTATCACTCTAGAAAAAAATTCGTCGACCCCAGTTGGGCTTGAAACCACGAACAACGGGTCCAGGCAAACACTTTAGCCCAAGAACACCGAGATTTAATGATCACCCATTAAATAATAAGATTAATGATTGTATATTCTTAGCCTAAACATATCAAGATATAAAGATAAGGAATGAAGAGGAAGGAAGAGGAAGGAAAATTATTTGCGAGATCAGTACTAGCAAGCGGTTCTGCTTCCGGAATTCAGCGATAAATTAAAGGGCTTTTAATAAATTTAATATTAAAAAAACTATTAAAAATTATTTAGTAGCCTTATTATTATAGATACACATTTATACCTTAAACTTTAGTAACAACTTATTCCAAATGGTATAAGTAAGGAAGAAAGTTTAGAGAAAATGCACTGGCATTGGTGCGGAAAAAAAGGTATGAAAATCTCCCCTAACCTTAAAGCGCAACTAGCCGGGTTTCTAAATCCAAATTTATTAATCGTTTAAGGGTGACCTGGTGGTCTAGGGGTAAGGTGTCAGACCTCTGTGCTGGCGGCCGGTGTTCAATCCTCGGTCACGGCACAAATTTATCTGATTACCAAACCCTTCCTTCACCTCTGACAAGACATCTTCTGAATGTGGGGAATGCCAGGCCTCCACCGTGGTTCGGATTCCACGTTAAACTGTAGGTCCTTCATTTCATCTCACAATCACCCTACCATTACACATTAGCGTAAGTGCGTATAACCCGAACGGGTATTAAGACGCGGTGCTAATAATAATAATATTAATCGTTTAACTCCCACTGCGAGTTTTAGTATATATTAAGTTAAACTCAAAGGACAAGTGTTTAGATAGCACATGACATAAAAACTAACTTAACCTGAAACAGGCCTACTCAACATAAGTCGCCTAGCGCTAACAACTATTTATTATTTAATGAATAGTTTGAATTCAAATATTGAACTGTTTTAGGCCAACCTCTGGGATCAAATCGAGTTCAGTTAGATTATTTTAGTCTGGCTCCTTAACAATTCAGTTACAGCTTATTGAACCTGATGTGTTGTGAAACAGTCGCATAGTTGCCATCATGCTTTTCACTTTCTTGGTAATGTATTTAAAGAAATAAAGTGATAAATTATATCACAAACTAACTGTTCGATAGATGTAACGTTTAATGCTTTACTGATAAAATAAGCAGCCTCGAACATTTCTCAAAAACCGCAATATTTATATCGTTACATTAGAAAATTAATTATCGCCATTATAGGACCTAAAAAAAATAAAAAAAATAACAATTCTCATCAAAATCGATTTAATACGTTGTTAGTTTACAAATACGGTTAACTGTTTATTTTATCAAGTGAATTTTCTCTACGCCCATTAGACAAATGTTTGTATAATCCGTTTCCTCCACGACCTCAACCCTGACGCACCGTTTTAATAAGAGATGATTCATCCTCGCCTGGGTATCTCTTTTTACCGACCACAAAATGGATGTGGTTCTAACCGATCTCATTTTAAACTCTGTTCTACACTTATCAAATAGCGTTCTTTGACTGCTTCTGGTGAGGATCTTCTCTCTCCTCTTTCACCACTCTTTTTATCATTCATTTCCCTTTTACTTTATCGTCCTTGGATTTATTTGATCTTTTATTTCGAATACCCCACTTCCATACAATAATTTTCAATCTAGTTAGCTGGTTTTTTTTTTTTCACTCTGTCTTTTTTTTTATGTTCCGCGTTTAACTCTTCTTTCATTATTATCTTTTATTTCTTTCTCTTATGCTATATAACATTATTTATTCTACATCCTTATCTGTGTTCTTTACTACCTCTCTTTTATACTACGACTAGATTATTAGAGCTAAAACATTTTAAAGAATATAAAATTTAGAGAATGTAAAAAACATAAAATATTTAAAAGAGTACAAATAAATTTTATATTATAAAAAGTGTAAAGGGTTTAATATGTAAAGAGTATACCTACTGTATAAAAATGTAAGAAGTACTGTATAAAAATGTAAAGCCTATAAAAAAAAGTAGAGGGTGTTGCATAAAAATGTAATGAGTACTGTTTGGGAAAATTTAAAGAATATAAAAATGTTGAGAGTATAAAAATGAACAGAATACAAAATATGTAGAAAATACAAAAAAATATAGAGAATACAAAAAAAAAATGAAAAAAGTAAAAAATCAGGTAGTAGAAAAAATGTAGAAAATAAAATCATATGTAGAATAAATCATGTAGAGTAAAATAAATTTGAAAGTAATGTGGTTTTTGAGAATATGAAGGAATAAATGAATGTACACTTTGCTACTTTTCATAGCGTACTGCACGCGATATTATCCATCCTTACTATAACAGTAGGATGAGGATGAGAAAGGTACACTTGAGAAGAAATACGTCTTCATTTGCGTGGAAAGAGGGTATAAAACCGTTAAGGAAAAAATAAAAACCCTTTAAAGCAGCCGACAGAGATGGTAACCCTCAACTATCCTCAGTCCGTAAGACCTGTCCAATTATCGGTGCATTTCTTCAGTCCTCACGACTAGTACGAGTACATTCCCTCAGTCCGCACGAATAGTCAAGTACCAGTGCATTCCCTCAGTTCGTATGAATAGTCCGAGTACCAGTGCATTCCCTCAGTCCGCATGAATAGTCCGAGTACCAGTGAATTCCCTCAGTCCGCATGAATAGTCAAAGTACCAGTGCATTCCCTCAGTCCACATGAATAGTCCGAGTACCAGTGCATTCCCTCAGTTTGAATGAATAGTCCGAGTACCAGTGCATTCCCTCAGTCCGCATGAATAGTCAAAGTACCAGTGCATTCCCTCAGTTTGCATGAATAGTCCGAGTACCAGTGAATTCCCTCAGTCCGCATGAATAGTCAAAGTACCAGTGCATCCCCTCAGTCCGCATGAATAGTCAAAGTACCAGTGTATTCCCTCAGTCCGCATGAATAGTCCAAGTACCAGTGCATTCCCTCAGTTCGCATGAATAGTCAAAGTACCAGTGCATTCCCTCAGTCCGCATGAATAGTCCAAGTACCAGTGCATTCCCTCAGTCCGCATGAATAGTCAAAGTACCAGTGCATTCCCTCAGTTTGCATGAATAGTCAAAGTACCAGTGCATTCCCTCAGTCCGCATGAATAGTCCGAGTACCAGTGCATTCCCTCAGTCCGCATGAATAGTCCGAGTACCAGTGCATTCCCTCAGTCTGCATGAATGTCCGAGTACCAGTGCATTCCCTCAGTTCGCATGAATAGTCAAAGTACCAGTGCATTCCCTCAGTTTGCATGAATAGTCAAAGTACCAGTGCATTCCCTCAGTTCGCATGAATAGTCAAAGTACCAGTACATTCCCACGGACCGCAAGTAAATATTGATTCCTTAAAGAGGAATTGCGCGTTAGATCTGGAGGATGTTCAGGGCTGGGTAAAGTTTCGATCCTGTCTACGATAGTGCGGGTACATACATTTTAAATCTAGGAAGATTGTTAATAATTTTACGTTCATAAATTAGCTAACCCCCGAAAATTCTAGCAGTTATTTTTAAAGCTCCGGTGTCAACTTTCGAAAGGTTTTCAGAACATTCTTGGGGGGATTCCAATGAGGAATTTAAAACATTTATTTATTAAAGATTAGATTATAGATTACGACTAGATTCAGATATTATGTTTTGTATGATAGATGTTCTGAATTTTAGTTCTATTTAATATATACATTAATGGAGGTATAAATAATGACCAAAGAATAATTCAGAGGGGACTAAACAAGATCTGGCTTTAAATCTATCAATCTAATTATATATTTTGTAACACACCTTTAAGTCCTTTTTACTTTCTCTCAAGACCTCGATATTAAATCCAAAATTTAAGGTTAGTTTAATTTTATCAAATCTCGCTTTAATGATTTTGATTAAATTTTATATCTATACACTGTTTATCATTATAAATAAGATGGAAATACATATTTTCTCATGGAATTGATTCTGAAGGTACTTTACATAATGGAGACTTTACAATTTTAATTGTTTCTCCGCAACTCTGAGTTACGAAATAACTCATAATTGAAAAGTTGTAGTACTATTAAAGCTAAACATTTTTATTAGAAATATATTTTTATAAAACTAATAATTTATGGGCTTTAAGCAAATATATATATTCTTTTTAATTCAGCTCTTTGAAAATGAAATTAATTCTTATGATCTTTTCTCTCAGTTTTCTGTATCAGTGTTTCTAGTTACTAATACCATAGAGTAAGTAACAGTGTATATTATTTATTATTTAATTTATGATCTTTGCTGTATTGTTTCTACAACAATGGATTTACCTACTATCTCGTTTCACAAATCTTTCAACTTTTTAATAAGTGTTTAATTTTAAGATAAAAGTAGGAGAAAATCTGCGGTGTAACGTAACATTTATTTAAACATAATTATGATGGTATGTTTATATTTTTCAATTTTTTTTTTTTTGGAAATTTATTAAAATTATTATTTTTTAAAGAACATAACCCTGAAAAACTCCTCACTAATCGACCTGTAAGTCGATATTTGTCCACAACTGATTGTGCACAGCACAGGTGATCTTTACATTTTGTATATCTTAAAATATCTGTTTACTGGTTCATTATACTCAGTGCTGCCAAAATTGACCACAAAAAATGTTGCCACTACCATTATATAAGGGAGGGTTTGAATAGCCCTAACTATAAAAAACTGGAATAATGAAAAATACTGTTTGCAAACATAACACAAAAATAGCTCGGATGTGTAAATAAGTCTAGTAGACAACTACATTGAAATTTGAATATTTTATTTTAGCGCCAAGTCTTATTACCCGTTCAAGTTATACGCTTGTTTAAAGTTATTTTAGATTAAAATTAGTAAGTTGAAATTATAAAATACTTCCGTGTAGGATCGACCAATCCTACCCTTAGGATTGCTAGGGTTAAACCTAAGTAGGACCCAATCAGCAGATGATTCTGACGTCTTATTACGCCTGTTTACCAATACGGGTATGTGTATATTTATTTTTAGCACTGCAACTTACTACCCGTTCGGATTAGATGATGATGTAATAATTATGTTCATGGTTTTTTTTAGGAATGATGAAGGTTTTATTAGATTAAGTGCGCCTGCGTTTGTTTAGGGTAGAAAACCATTTAGGGAAAAACCCACCTTCAGTAAACCCGACCTAGATTCAAACCTCAATCTCCCCGTCATCGGCAGTCTAGTCTACTGCGAGAGTAGCGCGTTAGACCATGCGGTGACTGATGAGGGTAATACGGGTACAAAATTTTTGTATTATCCCAGTACTTTCAAAATGAGAGTTACTAAGGATTTTTTCAAAGAGGCAGCACAGAGGAAACTAACTGAATTGAGCTTGTCTTGATATACGGATTCAAATACTGGCACACATAGCTAAGCCTACTATTCTTTTAGTTTGTGATAAATTTAAATAAGTTTAATTAGAATTTTTTATTATTATTATTTATCACCACGTCTTACTACCCGTTCGGGTTATACGCTTTAAGTACTAAATACACTAATGGATTAGGAATTGGGAAGGTTAAATTAGAGGAGGCGAACCCACATTTGCGTGAAGGTAGAGTGGAAAACCATTTAGGAAAAACCACCCCCAGTTCACCCGACCGAGATTCGAACCTCGATCTCCCCGTCCTCAGCAGTCGAGCTCAACACGACTAGCGCGTTAACCAACTACGCCACTGAGGCGGGTTTTAGTTAGAATCTATGTATGTTAATGATTAAGTGAAAATATAAGTTGTGTATCAATATAATCATCCTATTAAAAAAGTGCAAGTTTAATTAATGATAGGTTACCCTAGAAAAATATTTATAATTCCTAAAAAAAATCAAATTTTCTTTTACTGTAATAGTTAATTATAATATTTAGCACCGCGTCTTACTACCCGTTCGGGTTATACGCTTTAAGTACTAATTACTCTAATGGATTAGGAATTGGGAAGGCTTAATTAAAGGAAGTGAACCCGCATTTGCGTGGAGGGAGAGTGGAAAACCATTTAGGAAAAACCACCCCAGTTCACCCGACCGAGATTCGAACCTCGATCTCCCCGTCCTCAGCAGTCGAGCAGCTCCACACGACAATTGCGTTTGACAACTACGCCACCTAGGCGGGTGTCCTGTAATAGTTAAAAAAAATTTTGTTTGTTTTTATAAACAAAACTTTTTGGGTCAAAAGAAATCACACATTTATTCTCTAGTAGAAAAATTGAATATAATTTTCTAAACATGTTTGCAACAGTTCTTTAATATCGATGAAATGTGTCCTTGAATTTAATTACAACATTTTCTATTAATTAAAAAAATAATTCTTATCAAATTCCGATATGCCCATGACAGATATTTAACAAGTGTTGATATCA
>CABEEJ010002747.1:14061-27365 GCA_901482245.1 Timema douglasi
AAAAAAAAAAAAAAATGCTATTGAAAGTGTAAAAAAAAAAACATTTTTTTATTGCGTTCTCTACTCGTCCACATTAACTGTTCACCTAACATGTTCATAATAATTTTGCTCAATGAATTGAACTTTTAATTGTTTATAAGGGAGAACACATTGAACACGTAATATAATGATATTTAATGTCCGAATATATTTTAAAATGTTTTTAATATTACAACCATGCATAAGCACGTATATTTGCTTTTTTTTTTGTGTATATGTATATTTGAATATGTGTATAGAATATATAGCTACACTCTAGCATAACCTTACAATAATAGAGAGATTGTGTTTTTTTTTGTATGATATATTGAATTGTTGAAAAAAGTCTACCTACGATAGCGGAGGATTGTAGACAAACAATTCCCGTCATTGTAGTTTTAATAATCATGACGTTATAAATAGATACAGGCCCACCTATTTTAATAACATATTCGTAGCTAACTTGCTGACATACTTTCTCTAAGAATTAATGGGAAATAACTTTTTATTAGAATACTATCCGTCAAAGATTCTTAAACTCTAATCTTATTTCCAATACCCTACCAGTGATCGAATGATTTATTATATTAAAGAATAAATTGAATAGTTTAAATTTGAATGTTTAGTTTCATATTTATGGAATGAACTTCAATAGTGGGCCCATGATCAAAATTTAGACTTTATTTAAATTGGTTTACTGGTGGTAAAAAGATTGATGTTTGTATGCTTGCTGTGTGGACTGAAAGTAATTTTACCTAAAGAAACTACCTCACTTTTATTAAGTGAATACGGGTGCATTTACTCTAAATTATACCTTCCTCATACCTAATATAATGGCTTAGTTAATATATGTATCCATATGACCAGACCGGGCAGTGAGACGAAGTTAAAAAAATAAATTAGAAACCTATGAGGTTAACGGTGGAAACCGTCACATGGTATAGTAGAGCGTGCTAACCACGCACCTAAAAACTAAATACGTATGTCAGGGTTAATGGCTCCTTCTGGAGACCCCTGTTTCCCCCACAGGCCCTGAAAGACCGGAAGTTATAAGGTACGGTAGCTAGAGGAAGTCACCCTTACTTAATCACACACACCTTTTCTACCACCATCCCTTTCACCTCTTTCTCCCTTTACCCCGCAGCGTCACTTCTAACTTCTAGATCGTCCGTGTCCCCTTTTAGTTTAATGTAATTAAATAACCCCCCCCCCCCTCGCCCCTCACCACATTTCATCCCCGACGTTCGTCAGCCATATGGGCGAGTAGGGTCATAGGAATATATTTGGGGTCCAAAAAGGGATTAGGATACTGGGGAGTGGAGTGAGGTTACATAATGATATGTAACATATCCTTACTCATTACACTACATTGCAGAGCAGGCAGTGCTGATAGGAGAATCTTGAACCGTGTTCAAGGTGCTGACTGGCAAACCCAATAGGAAGAGACCACTGGGAAGACCTAGACGCAGATGGCGAGATAACATTAGAATGGACCTGAAAGAGTTATGGTGTAATGAGATGGACTGGCTAGAGCTAGCTCAAGATAGGGATAGGGTGAAATGAGTTGGACTGGCTAGAACTAGCTAAAGATAGGTGGGGATAGGGTGTAATAAGGTGGACTAAATGGAGCTAGCTCACGATAAGGATAGGGTGTAATTAGGTGGACTGTATAGAGCTAGCTCACGATAAGGATAGGGTGTAATTAGGTGGACTGAATGGAACTAGCTCAAGATAATGATAGGGTGTAATTAGGTGGACCGAATAGAACTAGCTCAAGATAGGGATAGGATGAAATGAGTTGGAATAAATATAATTTGCTCAAGAGAGGGATAGGGTGTAATTAGGTGGACTGGATAGAGCTAGCTCAAGATAGGAATAGTATGTAATAAGGTGGACTGGATGGAACTTTCTCAAGATAGGGATAGGTGGTATATCTATTAGGTGCAGCCATTAATTTCGAATTCCTAATTACAGAGAATAAGCAGCCAGTATACATACTTTTTTAAGCATGGCGTCTCTATATAAATTCGGGTTATACGCTTACATAATTTTTAAGCTAATGGGTTAAGTATGAGGATGGTTGAATTTAAAGGAAGTGTACCTGAATTTGCGCAGAGAGATAGAGGTTAAACAATTTAGAAATAATCACCCTCAATACACCCGACCAGGATCAAACCTTGATATACCCACCATTGGCAGTCTAGTTTAGTTTGAGAGTAGTGCCTTAGACCATGTGACCACTGAAGTGGGTATACAAACATTAAATATCTTCGTAATCATCTGTAATATAACCAAGGTATGCTGATAGATCCTATGTGTTTTATGGTGAAAAGCTTTATCTTATCTACCTCGTTTAACCGTTGTCAAATATCCTCGCTCTTAGTGTTTTGTTGGAAGGTGGTGTGCTGGGGTAAAAAGGATATACTGGAAACATCACCGAAACAGCGTTGTCAAATTTATCTTAAATGTAAGGTAATCTCCCCCACATTAAAACAACAGAATGACCATACAGTTTCCCAATAGTAATCACGCAGTTCCTAAATACCCTAAATTATACCTATATGTAAGATAAAAACAAGATGGACTCATGTAGGAAACTAAATGTCAATATTTGAACTACCTCTGCCTTCTATTTGAAGAGGGTTAATAAAGTTTAGTGGTCTATGTAGCGTCCCGAAGGTCGTGTGACGCCCTGAACCTCTTTGGTGATTGAAAGGGCGGGGGGAGGGGGGAGCAATAAAGGAGGAGGGGGGGGGGAGTGGAACGGTGTTTATCGTCAAAGTAAGCATGACGCACACACACTTCCAAGGAGAAATATCCACATCCCTACCTTAAAAATCTAATTTTTTTTATCACCGGATCTTACTATCTGTTCAGGATGTACGCATATATGATATGATAATTAATTACTTTAATGGGGCGGTTTCACCTCTGACAAGACATCTTGTGAATGCGGGGAATGCCAGGCCTCCACCGTGGTTCGGATTCCACGTTAAACTCTAGGTCCTCCATTTCATCTCACAATCACCCTACCATTACAACATTAGCGTAAGTGCGTATAATACGAACGGGTAGTAAGACGCGGTTCTAATGATAATAATAATAATAATGGGGCGGGGGTGAGGAAGGATGTATTTTAAAGATTATCTACCTAAATATGCGTGGAAAAACAGTGGGAAACCATTTATGTAAAAATACCCCTCAGTAGACTCAAACGGGATTCTAGCCCAATCTCCCTGTCGCAAGCATGCCAGACCAACACTATAGTGATGCTTTAGGGCTTAGACTGTTTGGCCTAATTTCCTTGGTGCAGTTGTTATACTTTTTTAGCAGACTTCCCAGGTTCTTGCACTATTCTATGTTTTCAAACTCATGATTTCCAGTTGGAATTTTCAGCAGCTTTTAAGATTTAATAAAATCACCACCACTGTTGACTTCCCAATGTTTATCTCTATACATATTTTTCTCCTTATCTCCACTAGTTAGATATCATTTCCTGGAAATCTTTTATTTTTATTTTCGACCAGAAATGCTAGTTCCTCTGCGTATTTTTATTGTATTGATGACGTGTCCTCTTATCCTGAAATCGCCACGTCTATCCAGTGATTCCCTCTCCCTGACTAGCCACTCTTCATACAAGTTGAACAGACTGGGTGACACACAGCTTCCCTGCCTTACTCATCTTCCTATCTCTACTTTTTTGGTCTTTATATAATTCTGCCTCACCTTGACTAGCTGTCCCAGGTACAGGTATGCGATCAGCCATATGCAACTCCAGTTAATGCCGATCTTATTGAGACTCACCATCGGTTTCTTACATTACACTCTTTCACCAAAGTTGGGTTCAATTCTTTAACTTTCAGAACTATCTCTGAAATTATTCTCATCATACCGATGGAATCTCTGTTTCCTTTTATGAATCCAAATTGGTCTCCTTCCACCACGCTTTTTATTATCTATTTGCGTATAACCCGAACGGGTAGTAAGACGCGGTGCTAATAATAATAATATTATCTATTCCAGTCGCTTTTTGAACAATACACGCATGTAAATAGTTTTAGTATTTGTTGTATTTTCTCTAGCAGCACCTCTTACAACAGATTTGGGTTAAAAGCATTTGTAGTAATACGCCAGTTTGTCAGATATGAAGAAGGTTGAACTTAATGAATTTGTACCGTTCACCACCTTCATCTATAACCGCTAGAGATAACAATAGCGGGGAAGAGGGTAGGTGTAAACTATAAGGAATTTAATGTAACATTAATAGGAACCTTTGAAAGTTTAATAAAAAATTGAATTATTTATTCAAGTTAAAACAACAAAGGTAAATAAATAATACATGGACTCACAAGGCAAACTGGGGAGTGTTGAAAAACATATAAATAAAGCAGAGATTGCTATTTGAGGATATATTTCACAATCTCAAAGTAATAGTACCGGTGTCCTTGAAGAAGACTATGGTTAAAAAAAACGAGTTTTATAATTAATTGTTTATGAACTAGTCTGAAAGAGACCCATTATTAATAAAAAATCGTTAATATAGCAACAAAGAGCTTAAAGAGCTCTTCTACTTGGTTAACAAAACGGCTGAATCACTCTTGTGACTTCAGACTAAACAAACAGATCAAATCATTAAACTTTTGAAACCTTACTATATTAATAAAAAGTTTGATATATAAAAGTATTAAGTATTTCCATTTTTGCTATATCAAAGAGATTAAATTCCGACTAAACAAATAGGTTAAATCTTCAACCCTTTGAAACCTTACTATAACAATAAATAGCCTAAAGAGCTCCTTTAAACGGTTAACAAAGCACCTGTATTACCCTTGTGAATTCCAACTATATCACTAAATTTTAAATTTAAATAAAATTTAAATATCAATCCTGATCAAATTAAATTACACAAAGGTTTGACTTCCATACATAACTCAAACTTCTGTGTGACCATTACTTCCACAAACTTAGAATTAATCGAGAAGATTTCGACTTGTAAATATTTAACACTATAATAGAAAGCAAACTAATATTACATTATAATACTGGTAGTTTCTCAATAAATGAATTGGAATTGTTAAATTATATATATCATAAACCAGTAAAATATAGATTATATTTATAATTTCTTCAAACAAAATACGTCTATGAAATTGTACCTATAAATTAACATTATCAAATTTTAAAGTTTATTTTATTATTGTTAACCACAAGTGCAATAAAATTTATATTTTAACTAAATAATCCAAGCAAGAAAATTAATCAAATAGGGGATACCTACTTATAAGTCTAAATTTTACAAAGAAAGTAGCGTCAAAGCGGCAAAAGGAAACATTGAGTGTCCCATAAAACAATTTTACTTTTTAAAACAAATCTTTTAGTGAGAAATTATTGACTCCTACACTGAACGATTTTAATCACATAATCAACTAAGTGTTCAATCACCCAAACCCATTATAGGTTGATTATATTTATATTATATTAATAAAATATAAAATGTTTATATTTTGACATCCTGGAGTGATTATATCTAAGTCTGGACCAGGACTTCTTGTGGTTGTGTCGGAATTAATAGTCAACTATGTTAGCTGAGCACCAGCTTTATATAGGTCTAGTTGATAAAAAATAAGGGGGGGAATATTCATATTAAAAGTATAACGCCACGTTGCAAACACGTGCTATCAACATAATTATCTTGTTAACAACCGTCATAATGTTGACACGTCATCTAGAAGACATATACACCGGAAATCAAGTGAGTAGGCAATTAAGCTCACGTGAAGTTTATCAGTCGGCCAGCTAGGCCAATCAGCGTAGGTATAGATAACATCATTGAAGTGAATCGTTGATGCTCCTTTCAAAGCTTTGTCAGTCTTCACTTCATCATAGAATTCGGTGCAAACTAGTTGGTCATAGAACTCGTGCTAAGCCAGAAGATACATTGAGTGAGTAAAGCATATATATTCTTAATATTATAAAGAGGAACGATTTGATGTTTTGTTTTTTTGTTTGTAATGGATAAGCTCAAAAACTACTGGACCAATTTTAAAAATGCTTTCGCCAATATAAAGCTACATTATCAGCGAGTAACATAGGCTATAATTTATTTTGAAAATTTAATTTATTCCTCCTTACAAACAAAAAACAAAAAATCAAATCTTTCCTCTTTATAATATTAATGTAGAAAAGGAAGTGTTTGTCTGTGTATTTGTTTGTTTGTTTGTGTGCGATGCCCAGCCAAATCTACGGCAAGTAGAGATCTGAAATTTTTAACATAGGTGTACGGAAGGGGGTACTAATGCATCTCAAAGCAGGATTTTTAACTAGCTTTTTAATTAGTCTATTTCCAACACAATACCACAGTGGGTCACGGGCAACGACGTGTGGGATTGCTAGTATTTTATAAATAGTAAGGTGTTGTAAAGGTTTGATATTTCAGGATGTATATATGTATTACTTATTTGGGGCGGGTAGTAATAATGTAAAATTAGGTAGCAATGATAATTTTACAAATTGTACCCGCATTTTTATGGGGAAAATAATTTAGAAAAACCCACAGTGAGTAAAATGGGCGAGGGTTTGAACCACAATCAGCCTGTTATTGGCAGTCCGGTATATTGCGAGAGTGATGCCTTAGAGATCAATCAACCATCGACGCGGGCTATTCAATTGTAAAATTTGCGATACTCATATAGAATAACCGTTTCTCAACTATGAAGTAAGTCTAGCAATAAATATCAAAATTAAAAAGAAAATTTATACGCTAATATTACTCGTTCACCTAAGTCAAAAGAATGTCCTTATCAAATTTTGTTACAGTCGGTCAATGAATTTGGCAGTAATCCTCGAATAAACAGATGAAATATCAAACGGTCTAGTTAAAACCGGACTTTTTCTTCCAAAAAAATGAATAAACGGTCCTTCATATAAAAATGGAATTTTATATCCAAGTCACGGGAGGTCTAAGAAATCAAAAGGAGTGTAAAGGTAGAGAAAAGTTAGTAAGAAGAAATTATGTGTGTTCAGTGCTAAATTGGATATGGGTGATAGAAAGAGAGAGAAGAGAAAGAAATTGAATTGACCCAGAGAAGGGAACTCTACGAAACGAAATGAAATTGTAGGGGGTAAAAGTTTAGGGAAGGGTTTTGGGATGTGAATCACATTACTTATTTGATTAAGGACCTGTGCTGGCATAACGACTCAGAGATTTATAGCATACTGCCAAGGTGGTATGTAGACTAAACTTTATCGTAAATAGGAATAACACAATTACTAACAGTGATGATTTATAATGAGGTTAAAAAATTTGGTGCAGGACAGATGAAACGGTTTGTACATTGTAGGGTGAGTGAAATCACCCTTTTTAGTTTTCAAGTGAAGTAAAAACGAATATATGAAATACTCCTCATGTATTAAAAAAATCCACTCCATGGCGTGAGCCCGAAAGTGAGCTATATTGACCAAGCATCTGTTAGTGATTATAGTAATTACATTTGCGCATAGAGGGTGTCATGTGGTCAGCAAACTAAAGCCTCCTGTTCAATAATCTCAGTTTTCTAGACAGGAGGTGCTACTTATTTATCCAAGTAACTCCACGTTTGTCCTAATAAGGATAATTTTTACCTTATTCCAGACCAACTGTTTCACAGAAAAATCTGGGACTGCCGAGGATCAAATGTGTTACCTCTGGATTTGTAGCTAGGAACTCTGACCACTAGAATTCAGAGGTGGTATTTCTAATAATAAAAGTTAGTTTAATTTTTTTTTTTTTATCAAAATGTGGTTCTGTTTTAACTTACCTATTTGGTCATATTCTGAAAATTGAAAAATGACACCCTGACACGGGAATCGAACCCGGGACCTTCGGCTTAGTACGCCAATGCTCTTACCACTGAGCTATCCAGGGTTCGTCCCGTGCCCATGGTCATTCTTCACTCATAGTTTAAGGCAGAGTCTAAGATGGACGTGTGGAAGTCGTCAGCTTATAAACATGTGATTATATAAGATCACAGCCATCAGACAACGCAGCCATCAGCGACTCGGTATTTGGCATTTTTGCAGCCAATTGACAATTATATATAATTGTACAGGATTGCATATATTTATGAAACAAATAGCCGAAGCTATTGTTGATGCATTTTAGAGAGGATACTACCTCATAGATATAATATTCTGAAGTCACTGATGGCTGCGTTGTCTGATGGCTGTGATCTTATATAATCACATGTTTATAATCTGACGACTTCCACATCCATCTTAGACTCTGCCTTAAACTATGAGTGAAGAATGACCATGTACATGGGACGAATCTTGGATAGCTCAGTGGTAAGAGCATTGGCGTACTAAGCCGAAGGTCCCGGGTTCGATTCCCGTGTCCAGGTGTCATATTTTTCAATTTTCAGAATATGATATCTAAGTATCCTCTCTAAAATGCATCAACAATAGCTTCGGCTATTTGTTTCATTACCTATTTGGCATTTCGTCTGTTTGCCCGAATGCTTTTTCAATGATAATATTAAATGACTCATCCAATTTTAACCAAATTTGGAAATTACATTTCATAAACTTTGCATAAATGATGTATGTACTTAGGTTTTCAATACAATGGCTGCTCAACGTATTTTAAGATTAAGAGCTATTCTCAAGTGACTTTATTGTATAGCTATAGACAATAGCTAGAGTACCAGGGGCGTATTTATTTTTAATGTTGACATATATTGCAGGACTGACGTCTTAAACAACCTTAAACAATGGTTGTTATCTTTAAATATAATATAATATTTTATATATTATTAATTTTTTTCTGTCTAACTTGCCCACAGAGGGAAAATATCTACTTCACATCCAAGGATAAATTATTATAAAATATATTTTAACTTTTAGTACAAAGAGAAATATTAATATTGAAGTAACGATAAGAAAATGGAGGGAGCTCTAAGGCTACTGTACACAGAACTATTAGTACGACTGTAGTAACGATAAGAACATGGAGGGAGCTCTAATATTACTGTACACAGAACTATTAGTACGACTGTAGTAACGATAAGAACATGGAGGGAGCTCTAATACTACTGTACAGAGAACTATTCGTACGACTGAAGTAACGATACGAACATGGAGGAAGCTCTAATACTACTGTACACAGAACTATTAGTACGACTGAAGTAACGATACGAACATGGAGGGAGCTCTAATATTACTGTACACAGAACTATTAGTACGACTGTAGTAACGATAAGAACATGGAGGGAGCTCTAATATTACTGTACACAGAAATATTAGTACTACTGTAGTATTAATAAGAAAATGGAGGGAGCTCTAAGTCTACTGTACACAGAAATATTAGTACAACTGAAGTAACGATAACAACATGGAGTAAGCTCTAATATTACTGTACACAGAACTATTAGTACGACTGAAGTAGCGAAAAGAATATGATGGGAGCGGGGTATAATGTTCACAGAACTACTATTAAAATTATTTTATGTTGAAATCTTACTTAATATTATAAAAACAGTTTTTAATCCAAAAATAAACATATATTTTCCTGAAGTTTTAATTACGTTACGATCACAAGTTATTCAACCACTTAAATTGTTTGTCTTATACATGGCAAAAAAAGATAAATATATATCAGCACACCGTATTTACAAATTGGATTGCTGAATTGACACAAATACAAATAATTTTGTAGTATACAGCATCCCTCAAGAATTAAACCAGAGGACCAGTATAAACTAATAATCCTAACTTAAGCCTAGCCACCATGACTATTCATTAAATCAGGTTGGAATCCAAACAAAATGAAGATAATGGAATTCTCCTCACCTCCAAACCTAAACCATACCTCCCACAAACAATACCATTAAAAATATCTCGATATATACTTATTTTATTCTAACTTGCTTTTCATTTTTTCAATCTTACCACTGTAACATCAGTTCACTTCACTCCCTGAGCTTTGCTGATGATGACTCTTCCACCATACTCCCCCCTCCCCCATTCTACCCCCTTATTCATACACCCATTTTCCTATCCCCATCACCCTTCTCTACGAACCTCTTCAGAACGTAATCTCTTTGCGTTTTTGAATCCCTTCATTTAATCTATTTTTCCCTTCGGGCCAAAAAATTTGCGTTCTCCGCCTCTAAATCTCGTTAAATTATTCCTTTCGGTGTCTCGGGCACATTTATCCCTCCTATTCGTATGAACACCTCATTCTTCTGGGTTTAAAAAGTCGTTCATAAATATATATAGTCATGAGACACCAATTTCAGTTCCAAATATAGCTATTCAAAATCTAAAAGAAGAATTTGAAATAGATTCGTTTATTGAATTTGACAAAACCTTATTGGGCTGCATTCCTCGTTCTTACTAGTGTGAAGTATTACTAATAAAATATAAGAGTTTCTCTTTAGAAGAGTGTAACAGAAGGTATTTAAATTTTCCTTCCTTTTATTATTATTATTATTATTAAGTCGACAACCAGAAGGATGGATTTGTGTGTTAATTATCCATATGGCTGTTTATTGCTGACTCCACCATATGGTAGACATATCATGTACGAAGGGAGATGAGAAAGTATGGTAGCTACCCATTGCCTTCCACATGAGTGAGTGCAAAAAGGCCTAACAATTTTACTGGGAATTTATTTTAAATTTGCCAACACATTTAGATTTTTTGTTATATTTTAGTTCATATTTATTCTATCTTAGCTATTTTTTTTATAACACCCTATTCTCTTAGTATTTTTTTTACCTGTATCTCATCTTCGAGGTATGGCGGTAGGCAGCCTTTCGAAGATCTAGGTTCGTTTCTAAGGTGAGTGACAGTTGTGTATACTTTTATTATTGGGACGAACGTACAAGGTTGACAAGAGAACACTCCTATCAACTTTCTCTCACTTGATCTGGAAATTGGTGCATATTTATTTTAAAAATCCATAGTATACCCTGAGATCTATTTTGGTTATATCACTCAAGATTTTTTTTGTCTTTATTTCTTTTATTAATATATAATTATGCATATAAAAAAATGTATTTTATGTACACACAATGTAACAAACTTTATACTTAAAATATTTTATTTCAAATATCAAAGATTTTCATAGATAGTCTCAAATTTGGAGATATTTATTTAATAAAAATACCTTCTAAATAATTTTTCTGAAATAATTGAGAGACATCATTTTGTTTTTAATGTTGGAAAGTGCCTAGTTATGAATGTTAGTCAAAATCGTTAATGCACATTTCGAGATCAATGATTGCTTCTCTTTTGGCAATGGTTATTCACTAAACTACCCTTTCTTTTAGGGTTGGATATCTAATTCTAAAAACTCCTCGGGCGAACCAAATGAAAATCCTAAATATCGAGTTCTACCCCAATCAGTAAAATGGTTATTTTCTCTGGTCGATATAGAAACAGGTGAACAGACATGCATACAGACAGATGGCAACACGAACACAAATTTTTCAGTTTCAGGCGGTCATTTAAATGTCTATCCTTAATAAAATCTAAAAATTCGATTTTTTTTTTCAATTATTACAATACTTTTCTCTGCAAGAGGTCAAGAAAAAGTAAAAAAATAAAATAAAATACATCGTCTGATTGGATGTTGAAGAGGTTGGTGGGAGGGGTACCTAAATTATGAAATGGAAAATATTAATTTCCCCCTCGGTACATATTTTGGCCGAGAACTATTAAGTAGAAAGTCCCATCATCTTTCATATATAACGAATTGTGTTTGGAATTTAATTTAGATTTAAGTTATTTTTGACAAAACACCTGTAGTTTCAATAAAACCCTTATCTTTAAATTCTATCAATTAATGATATTAATATTAACATTATTCTCAAAACACCCTTTCTTACAATAAAGTTTTAACAAACATACATTTTTATTCCAAGTCGAAATTCCGATTAATGGATTAAACGTTATAGCTTAAACAAATAAAATCAATAAGAAAAAAAGTTTAGCTCTTACTTTAACTTCTCTATTCGTAATAAGTTTAATCAAAGGTAAAATAATAAATATTAAGAATTTAGTTACACTTTGGTTAGTCTTCAGACATCCTTTTAATCAATGATTAATTCTTAGCCAATTTCTATGTGCATAATTATTTTAGTTAAACTTCAATGAATAAATATTACGAATTAATTACATTTTTTTAGACTTCACACAAAATTTTCTAACATAGAAATGTATATTTATTTTGCAATATATTGTACCAAAACTAGAAAGATCGATTCAATTTCCCTTCTTTAAATTTTTTTTAGACGTGCCTCGATTATCACGCGGACTAAATGTCAAACTCATTTAGATTATTTTGTTGTTGACAAGGAAATCTGGGCTCGAAGGCCAAGGGTGTTATTTCATAATCGGTTTCCATCTCTTTCTTCATGCAAGTTAGGGTACGAGTGGTAGGACTCGGTGAAAAAAAGAATCTATATTCCTTAATTCTTCATTACTAACTTGAACATACGGGATTTTTGGAAACTCATAGCCCAAACTGTACACATTGCTTGAACCAAAAGTAAATCAAAATCCCTACACTTAAATCTATTAAACTCTGCTAATATCATTATATTGTTTTCAAAATTTTGGCGTACAGCATCCGGAGAGCAAAGCTGTGCAACCATGCGTGTACAACAGGTTGTAAAGGATTTAGGCGCTCGGCACTAAAGATCATCTTTAACGGTCCTACATCACAGAGAGTGCTTGCCATTACTACATGTGCAGTGCCGTGCGCCTAACTTATATACAACTTGCTGTGCAGTGCCGTGCGCCTAACTACAACTTGTTGTACACGCATACTTGAACCGCTATGTTTTTCCGGCGTTGTACGCCGAAACTTTTGAACACCATTTAATGGTATTAGCATATTGTTCCGGATTTAAGAGTATAGGGATTTTTTATTACTTTTGGTTCAAACAAGCTATATGTGCAGTTTGGGCTATAAGTTTCCAAACCAGTATATATATGAATGGGTGGTGATATGCGGCAACACACAAACGAATCACCTTTGCATTAAAAAAAAACTTTCAAATATTTCAAAAGAAGAATAAACATTCATTAATAATAAACTATTTTAGAGAAAAGCTTGGAATTATAAAACTCCATTCTCCAAGAAAGAATAACCTTCTACCTGACTTTTCAAGTTTTGATATAACGAAATTTTCCAATCTCAAAGCGACCCTGCGAGGAATTTCTCGTTGAACACACTCACAGTTTCTTCAAGTTATAAATAACATGCTCTCCCCTTCTTTATCTCTAGACCATTACCCCTCTTC
>CABEEJ010002747.1:27439-55726 GCA_901482245.1 Timema douglasi
CCCCCCCCCCCCCGTCCATCACCACCACACTCCTCTCCTCGATCCAATGCACTTTAACTTGGGCTGCTCCCTTCTCTGAAGTTTGAGGTTGAAATAATAAAAAAAACTGAAAAGGGGCCGGTGGTGAAATAAAAAAGGGAAAACTAGTTATAATACAAAGTTTGTATCTTCCCAGTACGCTCAAATAACGACTTTTCTTTACTAATCCAAGGTGTTTTTAAGTTACAGTATTTCTTACCTTCAAGGCGGGGGTGTAAGTAGCCTGTGTTAAAGGCAGTGTTTTTGTAGTTTTTATAACCAAACAATTTTTGGCAAAAATTAATAAAATATTTATTCAGTATAAACTTAGAGATTAGTTTTATTCACATGGTGATATCAACAGTTGTTGAATATCTGTTACCAGCATAGTAGCATTAGATGAGAAAAGTATTTAATGAAGAAAAAAAGTTGTTAATAAAATTCCAGAACCTCCTTGAAAGATATTCGATAACTATTACTAAACTACTCTTTCTTAACGCGTGCAATTTAGAGTACAAATTTTCTCTTAGCTTAGGGCCACACACTTAAACCTATTGTCAAGAATTTTTTAACTAAAACCGACAATATTAGTTATTTATGTAATCTGAGATCAGGTACAGACAGACAGGCAGACAGACGGAAAGTCGAAAACCACTTTTATTTTTTGATTCGGGGTTTCATGAAACGTCAAGATTCATCAAAATCTTAAGTTCGATTTTGTTTTGACTATCACAATACTTTCTCTCTACCTGTAAGATAGCGAGAAAGTAAAAATAGATGATATTTAGAGTATTGAAGCAAAATATTACAACCAATAGAATACTGTAAATAACAACACAGCAGCACAAGCAACGATATATTAATGACGTTGCCTGCAAATAACGTCATGGCCAGTTAAGATTGAATTTCTCATATTAATGAATTTACATTTTACTCAATGAGTTTTAAAGATATAACATTGAGAAGAAAAAAAACAAAGTTCTTAAATAATTTCAATTAAGTCCTACAATGTTAGAGATTTTATGGTTTTATATTTAAGTTGTTTTTTTTTGCTAACGCATTTTTATAAATACTTTACAACTTAGGCCATTTGATTTGGTCACAAAAAAATGGCTGTAGGAGTCTTCCTGACTATATTTATATTTAAAATGTCAATGGTAGCACTTGTATATCTAAAACAGGAAACAAGAAAAGGGTATAATTAAAAAGCAATCAATGTTTTCAGGGTGCAAATATTAATGTTAATATGTAAACTCGTCAGAGGATGAGGGAAAGGGTTATCAACACACAGACAAAAGTCTCAGGGTAAACTTCTCATTTTCTTTTATCTCTCTTTTTTTTTTACATTGGCGTCTTAAGTGTGATAGTGCTTGGACTGCTTCGGTGCATCAAATCAAGATGAAACCCGCTTCGAAAAATAGCTTCGACATCTCCAAGTAGGCAACATCGCTAATGACGTGATTAATTACGTTGAGTCCAATAGTTTTGGCGAGAATGTTTTTTTAAGAATATTTACTCAAATAGTTTCACCATAAGCCTTTATAGCATTTGTTATACTAATAGTCAAATTGTATAGGTATTGATAATATATTTTTAAATTGACAATTACATATTAATTGGCTTGACGTATTGGTTTATGAAAGATAGATCTAATATCTTTTAAAATGTTGGATAGGACTTTTCATTCAATAATTGTACTATTTAAAATATAGATAGCTGGAGGGAAAAAATAATCATTTAGTTGAACACACAATATAAAAACACACGATATAAAAAATGAAAAAAAGATGGAAAGATCCATGCATACATCTAAAAGGCACAACGGCTAACCAACAAGGATCGTTATTTGCTCCCCTTCCTTGAACAGCGTTCCTTCGGTGGCTCAAGGGATCAACTAAGTTAAAAGTGCAATCCTTTCTCTTTCCAAAGTAACTAGTGCTATCTTGGGGCTAGTAAGTCAATCTCACTGCCTCGATGGATCGGATAAAAATTCATTCTCAGGCCAGGGCCCTCTAGGATTTATATATTCTATGGCTATGTCCCGTATACCCCTACAAATAAAAATAAAATCCCCTTAGAATCGTTTTGAATCAAGCTTCCCATTAAATAGTATAGCGTGTGATTTTTTTCTCTGAGCCTGTATTTAGATTTATAGATAACGATGGGTGACGCGGCGGTCTAGGGGTAAGGCGTCGGACTTCTGTGCTGGGGGTCCGGGGTTCACTCCGCAATCCCTGCATATATTTATCTGGTTTCCAAACAATTCCTTCACTTCTGACAAGACGTGTATTAATCACAACCTGTGAATGTGGGGAGTGCCAGGCCTCCACCGTGGTTCGGATTCCACGTTAAACTGTAAGTCCTCCATTTCGTCTCACGATCACACTACCCTACACATTAGCGTAAGTGCGTACAACCCGATCGGGTAGTGAGAAGCAGTAATAATAATAGTAATAATAATATACGTAACACACAGTGAATAGCGCATAGCACATAATGCGTAGAAAGGTTAAAACATATTACTTTCAACGCTAGCGTTCACAAGTGAATTATAATGAACAGTTCACAATTCATATCATATATTTAATGATAAATACCTACTTTGAATGGACTTGAACATAAACAAACTTTGGACTGTCAACATATCAACCAATGAGATTTCGAGAAGAAACAATAGCTAATTTAAAACGCCAGTATACAGAGGAAACAAAAATATTATATTTGTTACATGTTCGAAATATTGTCTTGTAGTAGCCATACTTGTTTGCATGGTATTTATTTTAGCGTCTGTCCCTATATAATATATAAAATAGAAACATTATTTTTTTACTATATTATCGAGTAGTAGGTATAATCTAATGACATAATAAAATTAGAACAGAAGAAATAATTTTAATCAAGTACAGGCATTACTTAAAATAGGTTAATTCTATGTTTCAAAATATACGATTTAATGAACGTTGTTCTTAAAGTGCTTTCTCAAAATAAATATTTTTAAGACAAATTATCTACTAGATAAAAGAAGTCAAGTCCACTTTCAGAAATAAAAAAAACCCAATAAATTTGAGTCAGGCTTTAATCATTACGTTGTATTTTAATTATAAACAGGATTTATTTAATAAAATGTGCCTTGTTTAAAATATATATTTTAGTATCCAATGTTAAAGTAATAGGGATTCTCTATGTAACTTTTTTTTTACTGAAAATAGCGAGATGGGCTAGTAAGTGGTGTTAGATAACCAGCATTTTCTTTAAAGACTCGTTATGTCTAATCTTTATCTATGAAGCTTTTACAGTCAGTACTATAAAAATCTTAATTTTATAATATGAGAAGATGCACAAAAAGAAGAGTTTAGTAGTCACCATATTGAAACAAAATGGCGTACTTAATTTTTAGTACCTATGTGTTAACCCGATATCAGAGCTATGTCCATACGAAATTTCAATACGCTCTGTTCTTTGGTTTTTTGCGTGAGGGACTAGCAACTTTGGAAAATAGACTGTCACACAAAGTAGTGTTTGGTAGAAGCCAACTTGAAAATAAAATGACAGCCGTAAGTTTTAATTATATTTTATGTTAACGGGATGTTTGAGATAAACCCATGCCAAAATTTCATCAGAATCAGTTTAGAGGATTGAAAGAATAACCGGCAGACAACAACTCATGTTAAGGCTTTGGATGAATTTTTCACTAAAGACTATTCACATTTTGTTGCTAATTATGAGTCGCGCATTAATATAAGTCCATCCCACAGAGTAAAAATTTACCCAGACACTCAACGTGCAGGTTAAAATGGTCGCTCCTCTTGGAAGCTTGAGTCTGTCAACACTAGGATCGCTGCGGTTAGTCCTATCATTACCCAGCAGTGACACTAGCGCAGTCCAGTGTTGAAGGACTCAAGCTGGCAAAAGGAGCGCAGTGAAACCACCGTAAGAATGAGAGTTTGTTTCTTACTTGTCTGGGGTCCAGCATTAGTGGGTGGAAAACTAAAAACAAGTGAAAGTGGTTTCTGGTTAAGAGTATCAGAACGAACGACGCACTTTCACCTCGCGGTGCTTTCTTTAGTTCTTTAGATATATATATGTATGTGTGTGTGTGTGTGTGTGTGTGTGTATGTGACGTGGGAACGTGGTTTTTCAAGAAGAGTGCTACATCTTGTACTGTTTGGAAAGTAAACAACTTAAAATGGGTCTTCTTGAAACTCACGCTACATCCTTCACTCTCCCCCCCCCNAAAAAAAAAAATCACTAAGGCAACTTGATTTTTATTCACACTGAGCATATATTATCCTAAAGTGTTGAGCACTCATTTGTTTGTATAGAAATGTTTAAGTACAAATACGTACAGCCCAAACGGCTATTATGAAGCCGCTCTAAAATAATAATAATAATATGACAACCAATCTTGGAAGCTAGTTCAGAAAATTGTTAGTTACATATCCTAAAAAAAAGAATAATCGTTAATTTTCGCCTTAAATTGTAAGATACTGACCCTTTCTCGCCTCACACACTCACACACACATACGTACGTACGTCATAAGATGTTAGGTTTTCACTCGTGGTTGTATATACAGCTTATCCTCTCATTCATAGGGGGAGATGTATTAGGTAGAATGTGATAGCAGTGATAGTGTGACAATCCTCTTAGACAGTCTTAGTGGAAGTAGCTTAGCCTAATTTTCTAATCAATTATAAAACAGGATTAAGTCTAATTTGCATAGTCCATGCCTAATCAATTTACTAACAAGGTATAAATAACAGTTTCGGACAGTTGAGATGAGAGTTTAAAGAACGCGAGATAAGAGCAATAACTTTGCAAGTTTTTTTTTTTGATCAAAACTTTTGTTGGTCAAAATAAGTCAAATATTTCTCCAGTAGAAACATAGGGTTTAATTTTCTTCACATGGTGATATCTACAGTTGTTGAGTATCTTTCAGTGGCGCCCTGTAAATTATTGACAGTTTTTTCTCTCTTCATTTTAAGAGTTTCTCATCTAATGCCACTATGCACACGACAGAAACTAAATTGTTGTTGATACCACCATTTGGATAAAATTAAACTCATGTTTTTCCTGGACAATATATTATTTATTTTGTCCTAATAAATGTTTTGATGTAAAAGTTGCTTGAAAACTACCATTAACTCGCATCTCCTTGAGTCCTACCTTAAATAAATGTTACAGCAAAAGATTTCATAGTTCCTATTTATATTCGACTAGAATATTTTTTTATTTGTTCATTAATTAGCGGTTCTATTCCTATTAAATTAAGAAGAGTAGTTTCATAAATAAAATTAATCTAAATTTTATTTAATTTACCTTTTTATTTAAAAGTATATACATTGTTTTAAATAAATCGTAAATAGCCTTTAAAAAACGTAATTACCAGCCTTGGTGGCGTAGTTAGCAGATGCACTAGTTTCGTGTTGCGCTAGTCAGCCAAGAACGGGGGAGATTGAGGTTAAAATTTCGCTAATCTAAAATAGGGGTGGTTTTTCCAAAAGGTTTTTCCTCCCTCCCTCCACACAAATATGGATTTACTTCCTCTTAATTCAACCTTCCCAGCTTTTAACACTTTCATGTATTTTTTACTTAAGCGTATAGTCCGAACTTGCAATAAGACGCGGTTCTAAATAAATAATAAATAAATAAAAAATATGTAAATTTAAAATTAATTAATTAATTGTAAATTTTTATAAGAACAAAAATATTTCTTCATATAAACACTCTCTAGATACTTAATTTGAACAAAATCGTTAGAGCTAATTCAGATTTTTTTTCTAATTTATAAAAATTAGTCATCAGTAATTTTATAGCTATAATTTAAATAGTTATTTAGACCCGAGCTATAATTATATAATATCCATTATAAAGATTGAAATAAATCAATTGACAGTTTAGAATGTAACTACATACTGATAAATACATTGAGACAGACATCATTCTGAGACTAACTTTTTATAATTCAGAGATCGATAAAAGGTCAACATTCATCATAATCTAGAGGTAGAAAACTTTGTAATAAAATATTCAATTTTCATAAGAAGGAAAAGAGTTCACCGGACAACAGCTTTTGTATTTCCATGCGTGCTTCATTTTATATGTAAAATTTAAATGCCCCTTTTAATAGATATTATTAATATAGATATCTATAATTATTATGCCTTTATATGTGTACTCAAATTGAGCCTTGTTACTAAAAAATTTAATTTACAACTTGAAAATATTTTTAAAATATCTATTTAAAATCTCAAACATATTTTGGGTACGCTGACGCAGGAATTTATATTATTTTAAAATATTTACCAATAATTCAAGTAATAATAATCAGGTCTGTGGAATTAAAAAAAAACAATAATCGAGAATTATATTAGACATTTTTTTAAACTAGATTTTAAAATACGTATAATGATTTATCTACTCTATTTTAAAATATTTCATTTGACCCTAATGAGAGTTAAAATTCAAGTAGTATAAGAGCTGTTAAATTAAAATAATGTGAAATTTATTTACTTTTTTTTACTTTTGAACATTTAAAAAATATTTAATTACATAGACATAGATTTGTTAAGTTGTTTGAGACTTAAAAAAAATACATTCATAAATAAAGAGAAATAAAATATAAAAATAATAAAAAAATAAATGAATATAATAGTCACCATATACTTTTTGAATCATAATCATATAAGCTTTGTAGAAAAGGAATTGAGAAAACAGTTTTTATCTTTGAAATGTTTTTAATAGCTTTTAGATCTACATGACTAATCTTTTTGTTTTTTATATTGACCAAATATCTGTATACTTTGGGATGTTTAATTTCTTTACTGTCCATTTAAATCCATCCATGCTATCTAAATATTTATACTACTGAGGTAGGGATAAGTAAGGTAGAATTTGTATAGAATTTACTCTCCCATTTGCATAGAATATATGAGGAAAACACCACATGTAAATCCAACCTTTATTCTAGGCTTAGCTTTCCCGTAAGAAGCTCATCAAACTAACGTAGATGAAAAAGAATTTGTAACATTTATAAACGTTACTAAAACAATACCTTTACATATATTATTTGGATGGATTAGAGAAAATTGTGCCCGAGAAAACTGCACCTTCCCAGAAAAAAAAGGGAAAATTGTGCCCCCCTCTCAATAATCACACCATTTGGTTAGAAAAATCCACTCCACACACTGTTTTACACACTTACAAAACAAGTACGCCCAAGGACCTAAAAAATTGTTTGAAGAGTTTAGCCTAGATTAAAAAAATAGTGTAAATGTCGTCAATAATTAGTTTGGTAACTCCAATTTATATGTTCACATCAAATGATTCCAGTTACACACTAATCTTTATTTAATTGAAAAACCTAACCTAACCTAACCTAACCTAACCTAAACAACAAGGAAAGAGACCGGTGTGATCAATAAATAAAAGGGTGACCTGGCAGTCTAGGGGTAGGGTGTCAGACTTCTGTGCTGGCGGCCGGGTTCAATCCTCGGTCCCGACACAGATTTATCTGATTACCAAATCCTTCCTTCACCTCTGACAAGACGTGTATTAATCACAACTTGTGAATGTGGGGAATGCCAGGATGGTTCGGATCCCACGTTAAACTGTAGGTCCTCCATTTCATCTCGCAATCACCCTACCATTACACATTAGCGTAAGTGCGTATAAATCGAACGGGTAGTAAGACGTGGTGCTAATAATAAATATAATAATAAATAAAATTTGACCTACTCACGTCTTCATGAAGTGCGATGAGTCAATGTGAAATACCCACCCTACTAAACAAAAGGATGCGATGAATCAATCTACGCTGATGAAAATGGTAAGGTCGTGAGGAAAGTGAAATAATTGCGCCCACACGACCTTGTTAGGTGAGATAAACAATGTAATGTGGGTGCACTTTTCTCACCTATTAGTGTGATGATTCATGTGAGGGCGCAGATTTCCCGGGCGAAATTTTCCTGATACTTTATGGATGTAAAGTAATTTAAGCTGTTTTTTTTAAATAGATTATATAAATATATGCAAAAAAATAATAATTAAGTACAATATTATCAACGTTGACCACAAAATAATGTTTGTAGTTTATCAAAGGTTGTTCTTAACAAAATACTAGTTAGAGAAATTTTAGTATAAACACACACACACACACAAAGATATATATGCCTATATGTATATAAACAGAAGTTTAACAGAAGTGTTATTAACGCTATATATATATATATATATATATATAGGAGGGAGGTTTACTGTTCACAGAACTACTAGTAAGACTGTAAGTAACGATAATAACATGGAAGGAGGTCTACTGTTCACAGAACTACTAGTAAGACTGTAGTAACGATAATAACATGGAGGGAGGTCTACTGTTCACAGAACTACTAGTAAGACTGTAGTAACTATAATAACATGGAGGGAGGTCTACTGTTCACAGAACTACTAGTAAGACTGTAGTAACGATAATAACATGGAGGGAGGTCTACTGTTCACAGAACTACTAGTAAGACTGTAGTAACGATAATAACATGGAGGGAGGTCTACTGTTCACAGAACTACTAGTAAGACTGTAGTAACGATAATAACATGGAGGGAGGTCTACTGTTCACAGAACTACTAGTAAGACTGTAGTAACGATAATAACATGGAGGGAGGTCTACTGTTCACAGAACTACTAGTAAGACTGTAGTAACGATAATAACATGGAGGGAGGTCTACTGTTCACAGAACTACTAGTAAGACTGTAGTAACGATAATAACATGGAGGGAGGTCTACTGTTCACAGAACTACTAGTAAGACTGTAGTAACGATAATAACATGGAGGGAGGTCTACTGTTCACAGAACTACTAGTAAGACTGTAGTAACGATAATAACATGGAGGGAGGTCTACTGTTCACAGAACTACTAGTAAGACTGTAGTAACGATAATAACATGGAGGGAGGTCTACTGTTCACAGAACTACTAGTAAGACTGTAGTAACGATAATAACATGGAGGGAGGTCTACTGTTCACAGAACTACTAGTAAGACTGTAGTAACGATAATAACATGGAGGGAGGTCTACTGTTCACAGAACTACTAGTAAGACTGTAGTAACGATAATAACATGGAGGGAGAGAGGTCTACTGTTCACAAAACTACTAGTAAGACTGTAGTAACGATAATAACATGGAGGTAGGTCTACTGTTCACAGAACTACTAGTAAGACTGTGGCAACGATAATAACATGGAGGTAGGTCTACTGTTCACAGAACTACTAGTAAGACTGTAGTAACTATAATAACATGGAGGGAGGCCTACTGCTCACAGAACTACTAGTAAATCTTATTATCCTGCGTTAGCCTTCAGACCAATCTTTGCGAATTATCTGGCTTAGATAAATCGAGAGACGACACAAAGCTAAGAATAGAAACCTATAACCCCTTCCATAATGTTCACATAGGCTTCATCCTTCTATCCACACAAACTTTCTATACATCTTTTAACATCAAAGGGATGTTACAGAGTAGCAACCCCCTCCCCAACACCCAAAGATACTCTCGCAAGCAAACATGTCATAATATTGGCCAAACTTCAGTCACAAACTCTCACCTAACAAGACCGTCCAAAATTAGTTTACTTCTCCAATACTTGAGAAAGGAAATTATTTTGTTCTAGATTGAATTTAATATCGCAACTCATGTGTCTATGGATTGTCTGGAACTGTTTGAAACACAAACCTCTCCACCGCCTCTTTTATTCTCTCCACCTCTCTTCCTCCACCTTGTTCCAGTCCTCTCTTCTCTCCTCCACATTCCTCCACACTCCCTTCAGCCATCTGTCTCTCGGTCTTCCTCTCAGTCTCTTATCCCTCACCTCCATATCCAACATCCTCCTGGACCTCCTTTCCCTCTCCATTCTTCTCACCTCTTCTCCATACCACCTTAGTCGTACCTTCTCTATCCTTTCCTGGACTATCTCTTCCTTTACTATTCCTCTTAGTCTCTCATTCCTCATCCTGTTACATTTTGTCACATCGGTCCTGCTTGTCAAATCTACATTATGTTTTTGTTTTTTTTACTTTTCCTTCACTACCGTAATGACAGATATTAAATATAATTTTATATTAGACTCGTTAGGTTATACAATTAGTATAGGTGGGCTTACATCAGAATACCATCATCTGAGAACCCTTAAATATAAACAGCTATCTAATCAAATCTCGGGCCTTAAAGAACTTGAAATTCCATGGCCCAAAAGAACGTAATTTCACAATTCCTGAGACAGTTCCATATTATACCTAAACTAAAACCCTCTCTCCTTCAAATCTACTTTAAAATTATCCCCCTATCGACTTATGTCTTTTAAATATCTTTTAATTCCAAGTTTCTCGAGTAGAATTTTGTGTGTGCTACTATCCTCACTCCAGTGGCGTGTCGTGGAGTATTTCAAGGGAAGTAGACCTTGTTAAAGCTGTACCTGTGATATGTTCTCGTCCCCTCTTGAAGCCCTATTTGACCAATCATACATATGTTCTGCTATGCATATACCTGACCAATAAGTGTTCTACTAAGGGGTGTGAACAATTCACAGGTACAGATTAAAATATCACAGACACGCCTAGGTGGCGTAGTTAGCTAACGCGTTAGTTTTGTGTAAAGCTAGACTGCCGAGGAGGGGATAGAGGTTCAAATCTCGCTTGGATGAACTGGGGTGATTTTCTTAAATTATTTTTCACTCTCCTTCCATGTAAATATGGGTTCACTTCCTCTAAATTCAATATTACCGATTCCTAACCCATTAGCCTAGTTAGTACTTAAGCGTATAAACCAAACGGGTATAAACGTGGTGATAAATAATTTAAAGAATTAAATTAATAAAAATATCACTGCTTGCCCTGGTAACACTTAACGATACGCCACTGCTACACCCATACGCACCCCATAACAATCCATACGCGTAGATTACTTCTTTTATTGATAATTTATTCTCACGTTGAGCTCCCAATTAGGAGAAAACAAAATTGGAACCACTTCTTAATGTATGCCTATCACTGATTAATTATCTATATAATAAAAGCCACACTGTGTCTGTCTTTTTGTCTGTAGATATGTTTTATCAAACCTCCTAATAAGGTATTAAGCAGAAACTTCACACACTTAGTACTTAAGTATTGTCGTTAACCTCAAAATTCTCGAATCTGATTTTATTTATAAGAGGAGGTTACCCTGGGGGGGAATTACACACACCACGATCATGTTATGGATATGTAGCAGGCCATCCTTATGAAAAATAAATAGTACGTTACACCCAACAGAATTTCTCTCTACTTTATCTTAAAATATAGACATTTAATAAAAACCAAAATGTATTGAGAAAATAGATAACATGTATTGTTACAGAAACACTCCACCAAAGAGAATAAATGAAATAATATACTCTGTTAAAACAACATTGAGAAAGAGGAACATCTTTGTCCACCAAAGAGCATAAATGAAATAATATGCTCTGTTACAACATCACCGAGAAAGAGGAAAGTATCTGTCCATCAAAGGGCATATAAATCAATTTAAATTTTCAATTACATCCATACAAAATATTAATTTTTTACTTATATCTAAGAAACTATTGGTTTTAAACATATCTAACAATTAGGATCACCTCTGTGATGTAGTGGTCAAGAGATCCTTACAACAAATCCAGAGGTACCAGGTTCAATTCTCAGCTCTTCCAGAATCGTTCTGTGGAGCATTGTTTATGTAATAGGGTCCAACTTATCCTCGTGAGGACAAATGAGGAGCTACTTTAATGAATTGGTAATGGCTCTGGTCTAGAAAACTGAAATATACATTGGAGGGCTCGTTAGGATGACCATATGACACCCACAATCCTCAAATGTTTGCACTAACATCGCTAATGGAGGCAGCCGCTCGGTCGATAAAGCTTGATCTCTAGCTCATAGCAAATAACGAATATATTATAAAAACTAGAAATGTATGCCTATTTACGCTAAAAACAATTTTTATGTGAAAATGAAAATTTCCATTTGTTTATAATTTTTTAAGCAACCCCTTCTTAGTACCCGTTAGGGTCATACCCTTAGGTACTAATTACGCTGATGATTACAAGAACTAAGAAAGTTAAATATAAAGTGTACCCACCTAACTTTGCGTGAAGTGAGAAACCATTTTGTAAAAAACTACACATAACACTCGTCCAAGATTCGAACCTCAATCACCCCATACTCGGAAGTTAAGTCTAACACGAGAGTAGCACGTTAGGCCATGCGGTCAACAAAGCGGGTATTTCTAATGTTAAACAGTGCTTAGATATTAAATTAAATCATAATCATTAGATGGAATCGGAGAAACTCAATTTTTTATCTCTTTTTTTTCTCTTCATTAAACTACACTTAATTTTAAAGTTAGATATATAGTTCCAAAAAAATTTCCGGAAATCCTATGAAAACAAAAGATACCAAGTTTTAGACCAATCGGTAAAATTGTTTAAGCTCTAGGCCATTTTACAGAGACAGACAGACAGACAGAAGGCAGCATTAAAACAAAAAATTTTGTTTCAAGAGGTCAACATTTATCAAAGTATAGAATTAATTTTGTTTGACCATCACAATATCTCTCTCTCCAAAGGATAAAGGGAATTTAAAAATCTTAATTAAAAAAAATCCAGATAAACAGGCAGAGAAATGGAAAAAAAATAATTGTTTAGAAAAAATTACAGATTTCAATTGAAATTCGAAAGTGTGTTTGTCTGAGACAGAACTAAGACCTTTTTTCGGCAACCGGTTTGTGTCGTGACGATTATCAGTTGATTGTGTAGTAAAAACATAGCATCATTAAATTTTGATCTTTTTAATGTTTTAAACTCGCAAGTCAATCAAGAAATTTCCATTAATATTTCATTATAAATAAAATTATTATATTGATCTGTCACTTGACAAAGCTATAATATACTTAAATATTTTGAGTGTAGACCGAACGGATAGTAAGCCGTTGCACTAAAATATATTAAAATAATTTAAATAGTTAATATAAAAATTTAAAATTAACTTTATATTTTTTCTATAAATTTGGGCTCACACGTATTTGAGGAATTATTAAAGTTGAAGAATGAATTTAGTTATTATATACATTTATTATTAGCACCGTGTCTTACTACCCGTTCGGGTTATGCGCACTTACGCTAATGTGTAATGGTGGGGTGATTGTGAGATGAAATGGAGGACCTACAGTTTAACGTGGGATCCAAACCACGGTGGAGGCCTGGCATTCCCCAAATTCACAAGATGTCTTGTCAGAGGTGAAGGAAGGGTTTGGTAATCAGATAAATCTGTGCCAGGACCACGGATTGAACCCTGGACCACAACACAGAAGTCTGAAATCTTACCCCTAGACCACCAGGTCACGCTAAGTTTTATAGACCATAAAAAAAAAGCAAATATAGAGTGAAGAATCTATTGGTGATTTCCAGACCTTTGTTACGTTTATAGGTGGGTATATTCCCAAAAGGTTAACTAACCCCAGCCTTAGCTTAATATATTAGCTGCTAGTCGACATATCTGAAGACCCTTCCTCGGTCCACTACCAGAGTGCGCGTTGTGACATAGTGATAGAGCTCGAAACGCTACTAAATAGTAGTTTTATATATTAAGGTGAGGATGTATAGAACGCGAGAAAAGATCAAGGTTATTGAAAATTTAGAGCAAAACATTTTTTGAGTTTAAATAAATAATATATTAATCCAGTAGAAACAGGGTTTAATTTTCTTCAAACGGTGAAATAAACAATTGTTGAATATCTGTCATGAGAATAGTGAACAAAAGATGAGAAACCTTTTAAATGAATATTAAAAGTTGTAATTAAATAATAGAACGTCTTTGATATATATTCAAGAAATTGTTGATATCACTGTGTGAAAATAATTAAACTATGTTTGATTAGAAGCAGTATTTGATTTATATTGACAAAAAAAATGTGTTTTTCTATAAAAACTGCAAAAGCACTGACCCTTTCTCGCGTTCTCTACAGTTTCACTTTAACTAGTTTTTATTCCTGTCTGCAATAGATCAGTTCTGATGAAACATTAATGGAGATAAAGAGTCAATAGAGGTTACTTATACCGAACCTTGTTGAAATATTTAATAATATTGGTATAAAAACAGTATTTAAAAGGCTGTTTTTGTACCAATATAGAATGGCTTTATAGATAAGAACTTTGGACAAATCTTCGTTCTGTAATAATAGGGACATATTGTAGTTATCGTCACCGCGGAAGATGTAGAGTAATCTTTCAAATACGAATGCACTGTACACACTTATGGCATATTATAGGTCTTTTCTTATTCCTTTTATTCCCAAAACCTCGCGCACACACACACAGATGCAAACCTGGAGCAGAGTTAGGCCTGCAATGATGAGCTCTCTTAAATTATGTCTACAAAACAATACTTTAAAATCCAAAATAAAATACATAGATAGCTTTAAAAAAATACTCACATAATCCTTCAGATTTTCTTTATCAGAAATTCACGACTACATGTCCTAACGTATGTATATTGTTTTGTTACCACTCCTCAGTGGCGTAGTTAAATAAAGAGCTAATTTTATGTTAGGTTAGACTGACGAGGACAGGGAGATTGAGGTTCGAATCTCACTCAGGTAAACTGGGGATACTAAATAGTTTTCCGCACTCCATACACGCGAATGCGGGCTCAATTCATCTGAATTCAACCTTTCCAATCTTTAACCCATTAGCGTAATTAGTACTTAAGCGTATAACCCGAACGGGTAGTAAGACGAGGTGCTTGATAAATAAATAAATCTATTGTTCTGTACTTTTAATAAATGTGAAGTATTTTGATTGTTTTATTAAAAATAAAATGGCTTTACTTTATAAAGTTCAGAAAACATCCAATTAATATTAAAAGTAAAATAGCAACAAAAAATCCTTGTGTTTTTCCAATTACCCATAGGGAGCACATAATATATTGGCTCCTTTGAGTTGCATCAAGTCTGGCATGACTTTAAAAGGAAACATATTATTAATTTCATATATAATATGTTTAGTAAAAAGTAAATTATTTTTCCCTAAGGGGTATTATTCAATATTCGTAAATATTAAATTATAATGTTTATCGAAAATTATACTTAGTTTAAAAAATGACTCAAACAAAACAAAAAAAAATGTCAAAGATATACATTATTCAATAATGGGATTCGAAATAATTTTAAAGCAATTTTAAATTATTATTTTTACACAGTCAATCTTATTATACATAATGAAACCACTCGTATTTTAATTTACTATGTCTAGTGAGATATATTGAAATATTATATAAATATATGCATCAAAACATCTGAGTAAATATTTACACCACAAACAAAATCCAATCAATTTAATAATCTAAACATAAAGGTTATTCTACCTCCACATTATTAAATATAATTATTTTAATTGTATTTTAAATGTTGTTTTTTAACCATTCAACTATATTTTATCAAATAATCCAATAGTTAATTCAATAGAATCAATGTATTTAATTAATTTCTTTTGGCAAAACAAACATAGGGAAAGTATATTAAAAACATATTTAATTGTTTTTATTTATCTATTTTTTATGAAGTGCTAAGTATTTTAGGATATAATATGAAAATATATGTATAAAATACAACATTGACTGAATATTCCAATAGTTTCCTAAATCTGTCAATATCGAAATCATTTGTTAAAAGTAGCTTAAGGTATGGGATTGATGCTATTTAGTAACTTTTTGGACTGCCAAAAAAGGCTACCCGTTGGGGTAATTGAATGGCCTAAGGGTTGTAATCCCGGTAAGATGTACGGATTTTTTTTCCTCAAATGATTTTACACTCTATATCCAAACAAATGTGGGTACACTTCCTCTAAATTCAATCTTCCTCATTCCTAACACATTCGCGTAAGCAGTACATAAGCGTATAAACCGAATGGGTTGACATACGTCTTACTAAAAATGAAAAATAAAAAGTTCCTAATATTTTAAATAATATTTACCTTAATTTACATAAAGGTAGCTATTAATATAATAAATATTTAATAAGGCATTTGTAATGGAAGTCTAAACTTCCTATGAAATTAAATAAGCTAATGGGTCCAACTGATACAAAGCTATTGGGTTATTTTAACCTTATTTGAAAGGCGAACGTTTAATAACATTTATTCTAATTTTTATTACTGTTAAATTCAATTCCCATAATAAAGCACAATGTATGTTTAGTAGTGGCATAAAAATGTTGAATTTTAAAACTAAATATTTGGAATTCAATTCTTATATCATTATTATTTTTTTAATCACTTATAGCATTTTAAGTAAAGATACCCAAACATTAATTATTTTATTACTTATTAATTTTATACGTTATAAAGAACATCTCACTCATAGGATGAATTATTTAAAATTACTTTATATATATATATAAAGTAATTTATATATATATATATATATATATATATATGTATTTATATATATCAAGGCCCTGTTTAACCAAATCGATCCCTTAGTTAGCGATAAAAACATTATATTAACCTATCTGTATCAACGCTACTCTTAGAAGACCATGTTGTCATGAATCCTACTTGTCCAAATACATATTTTATTATTAATATGGCCGATAGCAACCCAAAAATACACGTATGTGCCTTCTTGTATGGGCTTAGAAAGTGGACTTTGAGACTTCTTACAATCATCACGAAATATATATTTTTTTATATTAGAGAAAGTTAGCCGTTTACCTTTGCTGACTAGTAGTAGGTTTTCGTTTACAAATGTAATTTGACTTTGTTTTGCAAAGAATACATGTTTTTACTTTACTTTAACTTGTTTTGTAATATTTTAAATTAAATCTTTGTAGGTCGCGAAAATGTTTAGTAACCGTTTCTAGTTCATATCTATTGTGTGTCAAAATGACTAAAAAAATATTTTTATTATGTTGGTATTAACTTAAATTGATTACACAGAAATAACGATGTGCATGTGTGATTTATTGCGCAAAGATTTATCATGGTCATAAAATATGTTGATATTATCTTAAATTTGCTATTCTCTATTAAAAATTAGAAACCAGGATTTGGAAAATATATAGCAGTTCAAGTACCCGGGAATTCTTCTGACAAGAGATGCCTACCAAACCAAGGAAATTATCTAGAGGATGACCATGGCCGAGGAAGCTTTCAACAAGAAGAGGTTACTGCTGACCAGCAAGTTAAGTTTGTAACCGAGGAAGAAACTAATAAAGTGTTACATTTAGAGCATCGCACACTGTATAGAGCAGAAATTTGGACTCTCAGGAAAACGGAAAACAAATACTTGTAGATCTTTGAAATGTGGTGCTGGAGAAGACTTGAGAAGATCAGGCGGACTGACAGGGTGATAAATGAACATGTTCTAATAATAGTGGGTGAGAAGAGAATCATTTTGGATGTGGCTCTTCGGTACAAAGCAAACTGGATCAGACACATCCTTAGGAGGAACTATCTTCTTCACATGTCATAGAAGGAAAGGTTGAAGGAAAGAGGAGCTTAGGAAGGAAGAGGATTAACATATTGGATGATATGAAGGAAAGTGTAAAATCCTGGGAGATAAGAGATGAAAAAGAGTCAAGTGGGCGTTAGCGGCCTAAACTTACTGACAAAATGTGTGGATATGTTATAAGACAGAATATTTAATAAGAGTAGATACTAAAATTAAGTTTTCCAAGGATTAGAAACCTGATATACCAATCCTTGACGGTCCATTCTTTTGCCAGATTAACGTCTTTGTCTATTCGACCATTGAAGCTTGTATATTAAAATTAATAAAAAATGCACTCTGTTATGTCAGTGGGGTTGATAAGTTATACCAAATTCTGACACACTAATCATACATGTGTAACTATAGTTTAGTTTTCATGGACACATTTATTTTCCTTAAGCTAAGTTTGTAAATGACGACCCAGGTGCATTTTGGAATGGTTTCCAAACATGTGGGTTACATATATGTAATACCCAACCCGTATTTATTCTAATGGCTGTTTATTTAATTTAAATACCCTCATCATTCCTACGTTGTATATTCATAATTTAGAATCCTTCTATTAAAACGTATAGCTTATACAAACATATAATTATAGGGATACGAATAAAAACTTAATGTTAGTTATCAAATTAATTAAATGCGGGCGTATTCGTTTCATGAATATCCTCATAACCAATCGTTTAGTCATGTGGATGACTACATGGAAATTGGTTAAATCATTAACTATGTAATAATGGCGTAGTCCATAGTGTAAAATAAAGGGGTGTGATAGTTTGAAGCATTTCAATTACACCGGGGTACCAATAATCATTATTGACATTTACTTGTCACAGCTCACACTAACACATTTTCACTAGATGATTTAAAAATGGAATGTGAATAAACGAATAAGAAACAAAAGAAGAATTAAATAGTTTAATTTTAACAATAAACCCGTTCATTCTTTACGTGACATATATATTGAGAGAGAAATACATAATTTGTAAAAATTTCAATGTCCTACATGTATTACCCCATCTTGATCTTGAGCTAGCTCTATCCAGTACACATTACACCCTATCCATATCTTGATATAGTTCTATCCAATACACCTCATAACAGACTATCCTTATCTTGAACTAGTTCTATCCAGTAAAACCTCATCATACCCTATCCTTATCTTGAACTAGTTCTATCCAGTAAACCCTCATTACACCCTATCCTTATTTTGAACTAGTTTTATCTATTAAAACCTCATTATACCCTAACCTTATCTTGAACTAGTTCTATCCAGTAAAACCTCATTATTCCTTATCCTTATCTTGAACTAGTTCTATCCAGTAAAACCTCATTATTCCTTATCCTTATCTTGAACTATTTCTATCCAGTCAACCTCATTACACCCTATCTCTTTCAGACCAATTCGAATTATATCCTACCATCTGCGCCTAGGTCTTACCAATTATTTCTTCCCATTTGGTTTACCAGTTAAAAACCTGAAAAACTTTCCAGATTATTGCATTAAAACTGTAGGTACTGACCACCGTAATATACAAGACTTGACTAACAAACAATGTTTTGTGATAAGTAAAAGTTTAGCATCCTGATCTCTTTTGGATCAAATAGCTTCCCAAGCATCTCGATTTAGAACACACTAATTTTATTTAATCACTTAAGGCACGAGACCACCTTCCACACCCATAGAAAACAAAAGATAAATTAACGATTTAAATATTAACATTTATTCTGTTTATGCTTTCTTGTTGATATAGCCTCAAATTGAACATTAGACATCGACTATATAAGATTTAAAATTTATATTTCCTTATACACTGATACATTTAAACAATATACTCTAAATTGACTTATTTTAATCCATGTTATGTAGCAATGAAACCATACATTTTAACGTTGAGATTATATATGATTTTTTTGAAATTAATTATCATTTGATAAGATTGAATGTTTATGAATGTTAATAATTTATTATTATTATTATTATTATTAGCACCACGTCTTACTACCCGTTCAGGTTATACACACTTACGCTAATGTGTAATGGTAGGGTGATAGTGGGATGAAATGACGGACTTACAGTTTAACGTGGGATCCGAACCACGTTGTGGGCCTGGGATTCCACAAATTCACAAGTTGTGATTAATACACGTCTTGTCGGAGTGAAAGGAAGGGTTTGGCAATCAGATACATCTGTGCCGGGACTGAGGATTGAACCCTAGACCCTCAGCACATAAGTATAACACCTTACCCCTAGACCGCCAGGTCACCCTCTTAATAATATAAGTAGTTGAAATAAATAATTATATGTTTAAGACAATGGGAGCAAAAACTATTTTTATTTGAGTTAAAATAAAAGTTCTTTCTATTTATATATCATATAAATGTTCAGAATCTAATGAAAGTCCTTTAAAAATATAACTAAATAAATAAAGGAAATTATTTTACACAGTTACATTATAATAAAACTAATTTATATAATAACTCCCTCATAATCGCTATTAAGTGAATTATAATTAATTTAACATACATTTTATAAATTATGTTGATGATAAAAGTGATTAAAAACAAAGACAAAAACTTTATTTATGACAGTTACAGAATATTTATTTTAAGAACATCCTTGGTTAAGAAATAATGTTTTCTGTAATGACAATTATTTACTTAAATAAAATAGCTATGCTATTCATCCTTTTTACATAATATATGTAATACTACCCTTTACCAATAACTGTGAATTTAACTCCAATTAACATTTGTTAAAATCTGCGTCGTCGTCGAACAAATTTTTGTTGGTCTAAGTGTTGATTCTAAGGATTAGGTTTTGGTGCTAGTACAGTCCTTATAGAAAAAGAAAATACCTTTTTTGAGGCTCAAAATTGATACAATTAAATTAATTAATGTAAAATTTGTTTATATTAATACAAGCTGTATAATCAATACTTGACGTCTAAATATGTGAAAATAAGTCTAGTAAATTTTTTAGTTTTTAGATTAGGCCCTTAATTTGAAATTTTAATGTTTTATGATATGTTGACCTTGATTACGTTAGATGTTAATATACCAATTAATAATAATAGTACATAAAAATGTTTTCAAGGCTCACCTTTTTATCCACCTTCGCCAGTAGATGAAATACATTTTTTTAACACACACACGGCGTTCACAAATTTAATTAAGGCATTCTGACAGTTAATTAAAACACTCCTAGGAAATAGAAAAAACAATATTAAGTGCAAGTATTTTATAATACAATGATAGTTATAGGCCTACTTTTAAACACATCATAAATTAATTCACCAAAAATAAAACATTGTCGAGAAAAATATGTTTCTGAATAATGGATTTTTCACATACACACACACACACCACTATTTATTTGTCAATTTTTTTTTCGCGAACGTTGTGTGTTTGTAGTCAATGTAAATAGGTTTATCGAGGGTGGTTAAGGGTAGGAGGAGGGATGAGGGTAATTTGTGAAAGAAGGGTCCCTCCCCCTGAAAAACAACCTTTTCTAGGGGTGCGTGATGAAATTCACGTGCTACTGTTAGGTAGGATGCCAGCCTGCAACTGACGAGGAGGCTGGGTACAGCTTCAGCATTTCGCCACGGGGAGCGCGATAGGACAGGGCAGAGGAGGAATTAAGGGTGGGGAGACACACGATGGGTATATTTATAGCTAGGGGTGTGAAGAGTAGGCTAAGATTAACTTTGAAGGTCGTTTGAGCTCCCTTAATTTAAAATACATTAATTTGGAACCAAGCCACTAGTTGTATTGACCATATAGATTGTCAATTTTTAGCGTTTAATTTAGAATTCTATTTATTAGAAATAATATCTAATATATGAGCCTATAGTTGAGATTAAATTAATTATTTAATTTAGATTGTTCAAATGAAATACAAAATAGGATATGTACTCTTTGATACATACTTTATACTTCCATATTAATTAAGTTAATATTTTCAAGATATTTAGATAAAATTAACCAGGTGATAACTGAAGAAGATGGCTATGTAATAATAATTTTTATATTTACAGTTGCTTTATAATACTCTTCCCATGTAAATTCTAGAGTATTAAAACATTAGTTTTCTTTATTGCATGTCCTTCGATAAGTGTAACATGCAGACAGCCTTAATGTAAAGTATGATAAACAATCTAAATAAAAATGTCTATACTGATAACACATATCAGGCTATAGAACAAAATAGGAAAATATTAAAAAGTCTGATTCAGGCCAACATCTTAAAAGTAGCCAATTTCAACCAATTTTTATGCATTTAACAGAACTACATTATCATAATCCTTTTATTACTATTATTCTTGGTTAAGGTAATATGTGGCCAAAATTTTGAACACAATAGATCAAGTTTTATTCAAATCACTTGGAACTTACATATGATACTAATCACTTAAAATATCATTAGTGGTTTAATGACTTGGTTATTGAGGCAATTATAAAAATTCAAGCATGCCTACATTTTCAATAAGGTTGAACGGTAATGTGTGTCCTCAATATACTTAGAAACATGACTAAAAGAGTGTATTTTTAGAAGAAGCTTTATACTATTAAAATAAAAAATCTCCCTGCAATACAATTTTTAAAATAGGCAAGGAAAATATTTGAATATTACTTGAGTTTGATTGGCTTAAAGTAAAGGCATTGTACATCTTATGAAAGCGTGCAACAAAGGATGAGTTTGTTGACTGATAGTTATAAATTGTTCTATACGCCCATGCTTAGCCCATATTTATTTAGGTGTTCTGTCTTATGAGAGGTCCGTTCCTTTTTTCAGGGAACTTAAACCACCCTGACCTTTGCCTCCTATTTCAGCACCCCGGAAGTTTCTTCTTTCCTTTAAGTCTTCCCAAATTTGAATCCTACTTATTTCTAAGCTCTTCTTTCCCTCAACCTTTTCTTCTATGACGTCATGCATAAGAAAGTTCCTTCTAAGGATGTGTTCGATCCAGTTTGCTTTGAAGAATCACATCCAAAATTGTTCTTCTCACCCACTCTTCTTAGGACTGTTCATTTGTCACTCTGTCCAACTGATCTTATTAAGTTTTCTTCAGCACCACATTTAAAATTCCTCCATAAGCAGAAGAAAATAATGATGATTTATTTTTTCTGATAAAGTAAACTTAATTTTTTTTTCTATCGATGGTAGGCGGTTACCCCTTAAACGGCGATTGTTAAGCGTGTTTGTGGGTAGTCTATTTTTATTCAGGGTTGGTACTACATCGTCTATCTTACCCTTATACCCTTTCTACCAGTTTGTAGACTATTTCATTGAAGGGGAAATAGGGGCTGGAGAAAGGGAGGGGTAGTTGTGGGTGTTGGAGGAAGGAGCTGGGAGCTTTTGTTCCATGCAGCATCCGGAATTCTCCTGGGACAGATATTACAGTGCTGTACCCTATTTTCAAGCGCATAGTGTGTTTTAGACGGACGCAACCATAAAAAAAACCTTGGTTCATATGGATGGAAAATTATTTGAATTCGAAATTTCACACGCTTTTTTTTGTTTATAATAATTTTACTTGTGAAGTTTTTGTCTTATAGGTTGTGTTATATCTAGAATATATATATATATGCATACATAATATAGATATGTCTAGAAAGTATATATATATATATATATATAAGTTATGTAAATATAAATTCATAACATACGTAACTACAAAGTATAGGTGTTGCCCATGACCCATCTAAAGATTCAAAAAAATCAGATTAAAAAAATTGTTAAAAATAGCCTAATTACAAATTAATTAAATGTTCAAAATCCGGCTTCAACGTGCATTCGGACCCCCTTCCGTCCACCTATGTTAAAATTTTCAGATCTATGCGTTCCGTAGATTTGGCTGGGCATCGTATACTGTAACCTCGTTACAACATATACACATTAAAAGGTTGTCTCACTCACCATCCTGGCCCCAGTTGACCCGTCTCGGCAACAAACTATAACTACAAAACACATCGCCGCATACATTGGACTGAAGTAGCCCGAGGTTAATTTTCCTACTCCTGGGCCGAACCGTGCCCACAAAAAAAAAGTGAGACTGACAAGCGTGAACTCACTGCGCTCTGTCGGCTGCGTTCGACCAACTCCTAGGACGGTTATTTTGCTCCTATCTGGAAGCGTGGAGCATGTTAGAGTATGTTCTCAATGCATGGTTTCCCCTTTCCCACTCTCCCTCCTCTTGTTCCCACGTCTCGAAAGCACGTGTCATACCTTTAGAATATATAAGGATGGTGTGTGTGTTGTAGGCACATATTACTTACCGGCTACAGGGTGAGCGACATTGCTAGAGGCTGATTTAAACGTTAGGTTATTAAAAAATTTAAATTTTGCTTAAAATGTTCTATTCTATTACAAGTTATTGTTCTGGCTTAGTAACACTTAAAATTTATTAATTATTGGCTCTTTATGGATCTAGTAAATTTTGGGCTTTTAAAGCCATGATAATATTTAATATCTTTGGGGGGTTATTTAAAACCGTATTCACTTTTATTACGATCCCTATGGGGTACCTTTGGATCCTGTGCCTTAGTTTGAAACTTTTCTTATCCGCTTGTTGGATGGGTTATCTTCTACCCTTTGGGCACCGATATTTGAGACGGACTTTTAAAACTGATAGCGTCGTTTACCAGCTCTTCTTATTGCATTATTTTAGGGAATTATATTAATTTTGTAATTTATTTAAAGACTATTAAATCCTTGTTGAAATTTTTTAAAGTTTATGAATAGTTAGTTAAAGAAGGGGGCCGTGAGCCGGCGAGAATATACCGCAGTCCTAGTTTTATTTACTAATGTTATTTTTTCAGGCCATTAGATGGTTAATTTTCTATATTATGAGTTTTGTGAATAGATTCTGATAATATTCTAATATTAGGCCTATATCGGGAAGAAATTTGTCATATGATACTATATTGTTATTGTTTAACCTATAAGAACTGTCAGTTAGGGTAACTTTACTCTTATGTGCATTTGCTCGATCGGTTTCCTGGCAGATAATTTTATCTGGAGCTCTATTTGATAATTATTTTGTTGCTATGGCAGGACAATGAGGTTAATTTGAAGGTAAATTTTGTATAGATTGTTTATTGTATTTTTGAATTATCATTTAAGGACAAGAGTATTGAATTACGTCTGGAATTACCTTTGACAACTTGTCTCTCAGAATATGATAAAGGTTGGGATCTGGCTTGTATCTAAAAATCATCTATCCAGTTTATGCCAGTTAAATAATTGTTTGCCTCTTACATACATATTTGCAGCACCTAACGCTTTATGTTGTCTCACGTTCTCATTGACTTGTTTGCCATTTTTTATCTGAATTTTTTGGTTTGTTGATGCTAAGCCAACCAAGAAGGTTTTGATATGATCCAGTTTGTCACGATTTGGTCCGAACTCCAGACAGATGCAGCTCTCTAGGAGTACGGTTGTGAATATAACCTTGAAATTAACCTCACTCATCCTGCATCCTAAACTTACTGCAGGCAATGTAAGCCTGATAAGTTAGTGAGTCATGGAACCCTGAAAAAAAGTTGTGTAGTAACACTACTAATAAATAAATGTCTATAAAATGTTACGACTTTTACTTTTTCTCGACTATTCGGAAAAATAAGTATGGTGATCGTAAAAAAAAAATCCACGAGATTTTGATGAATTTCAACATTTCATGACTCCCTGAAACAGAAAAAGTTGTTTTTTGGATTGGCGTCTGTCTGTACCGTGGGCTAGAGCCGAAACTATTTTAACGATTGAGCTAAAACTTGGTATCCGGAGTTTTCATCAGGTCCCTTGACGGATTTATGGAGTCAGATATCCAAAACTAATTTTAAGGGTAGATTACCGAAGGATAAAAATAGATTAAAATCGATATTCTCGCAATTTACTCTAATTATTTTGATTACATTTTGTATCCAAACAATGTTCAACCTAAAAAACCAAATGACTATTTTCATTTTTTCCATTAAAATAAGTTTGAGGTTACTTTATTTATGGATATTTTTCCAATCTCTATCAAAAATATCTCGGCAGCTATTTATTTATTTAGCTCGCGTCTTACTACCCGTTAGGGTTATACGCTTTAAGTACTAATTACTCTAACGGATTAGGAATTGGGAAGGTTGAATTAGAGGAAGTGAACCCACATTTGCGTGGAGGGAAGAGTGGAAAACCATTTAGGAAAAACCACCCCCAGGTCACCCGACCGAGATTCGAACCTCGATCTCCCCGTCCTCAGCAGTCTGGCTCAACACGACAAGCGCGTTAGCCAACTACGCCACCGAGGTGGGTGGCAACTATTTAGATACGGAATAACTTATGTTTTTAAAGTTGTAGTACTGTTAAAATAAACTATATTTTAATCTAGCATATATTTTTATAAAATTAATAGTTTCTGAGCTGTAATCAAACATATAAATTTTTATGGAATACTTATAAAAAAATATTATGAGTTTGATTGTTATGCCTTTTGGTGATTTTTTTTTTAAATGTTTCCTTAACAGTGTATTTATACACTTTGGTGGAATGTTTCTGCCACAGTGTATATTATTTCGTTTCACAAATTTTACGAGTTCTTAGTAAATGCCTCTATATCAAGATTAAACAGAGAGAAAGTCTGTGCGGTTCACCGTACTATTTATCTTTTTTTAGAGGGTAAGAGGAACCTCTATATTTATAGGAAAACTTACGTCTGTGGTTGGAGGAAATATCTCAGCGCTGCAAACACTCAAATACACCTCCTACCACCCCATCCTATGTAAATCCCGACCCTTATCCGCCCACTCATTTCGAACCCCGATTTTGTAGGGTTAGCTTTAATGTACTTTCCTTATTCCTTTATTTTTCTTTCAATTTTTCCACTTTTCTTTCTCATTTATACAAATATACAGATACATTTTCAAAGAAAGCACATTATTACAAAACTCGAAACTCATGTTGGCATAATGGCGGGAAGAATAGATTAAAACATATTTACGTTATTAGTCCGTTTTGATAATCCTGTTAAGATAAGTTTACAGTAATACAAAATAAATTATTATTGGAAGAATTTAGTAATTTTTTTAGTTGAATTCTAATATTATTAATTCAAATAAGACATATTTATAGAATGTTGATGACCTGGCGGTCTAGGGGTAAGGTGTCAGACTTTCGTGCTGGTGGCCGGGGTTAAATCCTAGGTCCCAGCACAGATTTATCTGATTACCAAACCCTTCCTTTACCTCTGACAAGACATCTTGTGAATGTGGGGAATGCCAGGTCTCTACCGAGGTTTGGATTACTTTAGGTTAAACTGTAGGTCCTCCATTTCATCTCACAATCACCCTACCATTACACATTAGCGTAAGTGCGTAAAACCCGAACGGGTAGTAAGACGCGGTGCTAATAATAATATAGAATGTTAAATTTTAGTGATTTTCAATCGATGTTGCTGGGTGAAAGTGAGTCTTCTATATACAGTTAGGATTTATATATACCCTCATCTTTATAAAGTGGTATGAGGTGTCGTGGTTTCAAATAAATATCGTTGGGGGTAAAGGGGGACTCTCTATAATTTACTTTAATCTTATTTTAATGAAAGCTCAAACATATAAAAATGAACCCACAAACATAAAACTTAAAAAAACATTCAAATAAAAAGCCACACTTTAATAAAACGCCAGTTTTCTTGTACATAAATCTCTTTTGTTTATGACAAAACTAATTTTGAAATGTTTATAAAAGTATTACTATTTCAATTTTTTTAGGTTGTTTGGTGAATGTATGAATGCTATTAAGAAAGAATTACTGATGTAATAAAAAATTGGTCAATATTTTTTTATCTGTGGATTTTCACAAAATATATTAATTTACGTCGGGCATTTTCACAAACCCTAAGATTTAATCACGAAATAACATCATATTATGGAATTGTTGTCCTGTTTCGTCTAGAACTTGATTTCCTCTAAGCCTTACAAAAAAAAAAATCTTAACTGTATTATTACGATTATTTTATTCTACTATTTGTGTGAAAGAAAGAAACTGTTGAAATGCTACAAACATCAGGAGTATCGCACTGTATGGTGCAGAAATTTGGACTCTCAGGAAGATGTAAAAGAAACACTTGGATATCGTTGAAATGGGTTGCTGGAGAAGACTTAAGAATATCAGGATAGACAGGGTGACAAATGAAAAAAAATCCTAAGAAGAGTTGCTGAGAATCTACCATTTTGCATGTGATTCTTCGTTAGAGAGCAAACTGGATCAGACTAATCTTTAGGAGAAACAAACAATCTCTTCTGCGTGACGTCATCAAAAGAAAAGTTGAGAGAAATGGGAACTTAAGAAGAAGGAGGATTAAAATATTGGATAACTTTGAGGAAAAAATAAAATTCTGGGAACTAAAAGAGGAGGCATAGTACAGGGTTTTAAGTTCACTGAAAAAAATAAATGGCACATGTCGAAAGACAGAACACCTAATAATAATAGTTTGTGTGTGTGTGCTGTGGCCAGTAGGAGAGGAGGTAAGGAGAATAAGAGCAAACGCTTGCCGACTTTATTCATTTCAAGGCCAGGGTGGTTGCATGCTATAGGTCGTTTCTATCAAATTTTACACACTTCCTCCACGCAAATATGAGTACACTTCTTCCAAAGCCTATTCTCTTCACCCTTAATACATAATTGTGATAAATACATAGGCATATAGCACAAATTATAGAAGGACATGGTGCTAAAA